>CATIWF010038557.1:0-17386 GCA_949630135.1 Balakata baccata | reverse complement strand
CCTTTTGATCATAGGAACATATCCTCTTATAGACTATTTCATGCTAACCACTTTAGCATCTTAGCTATGTAGACTAAGAAAGAATGAGTAACCTCTTAGATGTATCTCTATAGATCTTAATCCCCTTTTGGGAAGTTACTTTTAAAATCCTTTTTGGAGAATTATTTTAGAGTAACAAATTGACTAACATAGAAATGAGATATCATTTCCTACAATGGTATGTCTTCTACATACTTGACTAGGAACAAAATGGCACTCCCACTAACCTTCTTGAAAACACATGAATCATCCTAACGTTGTGAGAAAACAAACTCTTTGACAATCTCATCAATTTAGATGTTTCAACTCCCAGATGTTTACTCTAATCCATCAATGGATTTTACAATTTGTATCTTGTTATGCCATCATTAGATATGAATCTCTTAGGTTGTGTCATGTACACATCTTAAGTCAGATTTCCATAATGAAACCTGCTTTCATATCCATTTGTAAAATCTCATCATAATGAGTAGCAATGACTATGAGTAACATTATGGATTTAAGCATAGTATATGGAGTAAAAGGTCTTGTCAAAGCCAACTATTGTCTTTAACGATATCTTTTAACTACCAACTCTAGCTTTATAGGCAACTATATTACCTTCCATATCGGTCTTTTCTTAAAGACCCCCTTGCACCCAATGGGGTTTTGTCCCATTAGGTGGGTTAACCAAAGTCCATACTTGGTTTATAGTTATGGAATCCATATTCGACTTATGGCATATGACCATTAGTCATATTTTGAACTCTTCAAAGTCTCTTCAAAAGTAGCAGGCTCATCTTTCTCTATGAGCAATACGAACTTTTGTTCACTTATAAGAGATCGATATCTCTTAGGAACAACCCGTATCCTACTTTACTTATAAAGCTCTTGTGTTTCATAAAGTCTTACTGCTACTTCATCTATATGAATAATATATTTGGGCTTTGTCAGTTGATTTATATCTGCTTGAATATATATTTGAACTTCATCAAGTTCAGTCTTGATCCCACTATATTGTTGTAGAAGAAACTCTTTTCTTGGAAGATAGCATTGTTTGAAACAAACATCTTTTGCTACAAATAGTGGTAAAACTGATAACCAAATGACTCTCATTGGTTATCCCGCACACAGACATAAGGTTAGATTGAGCTTGTAACTAATCCAACATTATCTACTTCTCTTAAGCAAAATAATCCTAAACTTTCTTTTATGAAAGAATAAGTTTTATGTTATTTTATATCTTATACGGAATAACATCAACTAGCTGATTATGTTTATCACATAAACAAAATCGCATGTGCATAACTATAAAAGGAACTTTAAGGAATTTCAAAAGCTTATTATGTACCTCACCATCTCTAACAAGGTTCGACTATTGCTTTTAGCCACATCATTATGCTATGGCATATATCTTTCATTCAGATAATTCTCATTATCTTTTATATGACATTGAAACATTTAGCTTAAGTATTATTTCACTTTGATCTAATCTAACTGTCTTAATACTTTTGCTAAATTGTTCCCCTACTTCATTTTGAATTCTTTGAACATTTGAAAGGTTTCAAATTTGTATATCAACATATACAAATACTCGAATTATGAGCAATCATAATTAAGGTAATGAAGTAGACAAAACCATTTATGTCATGCATTGACATTGGTCCATATACATCTATATGTACAAGGTCCATCAGTCCTTTTGAATGTTCATCCTTTTAACTAAAAGGTGATTCTGTTAACTTGCTTGGTAAAACAGATTCACATGTGTCACATGATTCAAAATCAAATGACCTCAAGTTACTAGAACTCATCATGTGATTCTCTTTTATATGCCTAAGTTGACAATGCCATAATATATGGCTTATGGTCATCAACTCTTTAAATTTGATATTGAGGATAGAATCAAGCATTCCAAAACCATAAACTCTCTTACATAATGTTTTTGTTTCATAAGGAATCTCATTTGACCATATAGAATAACAATTGTTCTTAATAGTCAAATGAAAAAATTATGTTTAACTATTAAACAAAATTATATTCTATATTCATAAACAAAAACAAAATTGTAATCGTTTAAACCTTTAAACATGCTTACTAGAGACTGTTGAAACTTAAGCCTCTATAGCTACTGCAGCAACTATTGCTATATGGCCAATGTGCACAGTTTTGACTCTCTTTTCTTAAGCTTTCTATTGTTTCTTTGGTCTTGCATATCTAACATATGTGAGACCTACATGAAGAATCTAATATCCATGTATTGTTATAAGAAACAATGTTATCCTCTTTATCAAATTTACTTGAAATAGAAGGTGCATCTATATGCCTTCTCTTCTACTTCTTGAAAAACTCAAAATAAGCTTTGTTATTCCATTTCCATTTTGCAACTCTTGCTATAATGGAAGTACCTTTTAAGATGTCTCTCTACTTTTCCTTTTATCTATAATGCATGTTACATTTTAGAACTCCCTTCTATCATCTTGAAGTGGTAGAACAATTTAGATATCTCATATCACTCAGTGTGAGCTTACTCATTGGCCATCTCTCTAAGATGATACATAATGGTTTTACATCCATTTCATGATGCTTTTGAAGTTTGAACAACTTAGGACTAATCCATTGTTATTCAAGTACTTCTTATATGCAAATTGTTCATAACACTTACATCTCAAGCATTAAGGGAAGAAAAATAGCTACTCTGAGACTTTGGTAACCCTTTGGATTTGAGAACCATTCTCAATTTTATGCCATTCAAGGAAGCTAAGGTTAGTCAAAATGTATGACTCATGATTATGCTTTGATTCACATTGAATAATATGATTCCAACAACTTAAAGGCAAAGATCAAGATCCTAGAAGTGTGTACATGAGTAAACGCATGATATTAGGTCTTTAATAAAATGCATTATGGCTCCCACTATTTTATTGCGAATCCATGGCCATCACTATGGATTCAAGAGAATTTATATGTAAGTCCTAGTGGGTCGACATCTAATTTGCTAAGAATGACCTTGAAGCAACTCAATAAACCATTATTAGTTTAATTGGTAGGTATCTGATCCATACTAATTGTATATCCATACAACTATTGAATCTTGTGCTATCAACTAGTTGATGTATGCACACACATCGAGCAATGGCTAGCTACGGACCCGCACGGGCCCACGACACCTTCGGGCAATTTTTTTCCCTTTTTTTTTCTTGTGATCCCATCACAATCTGACCCAAAATAATTCTCTCATATATTTGGATCTCATCCAAGACCATTTTACTCATTCTTTACACCTTTAATGCGTGTGACCCATTAGGTTCCCGGTTATGTTGGCCATCCAAATTAACAATTAATTCAAGCAAGTCATGGGCAGTATCTAGCAACACATCATGACCGCCAATAGACCGGAAAGTCAGCAGTTTGACTACAAACCTTTCCATAGACAACAATATATGCAATTCATCCTTTCACTGTCCTATACCCCACTCAGTTCAGAGCATGGACTATGTGTTAGCTCCCGCTAGACTGACTACGTCACACCTAGCCCAATTGATGTTAGATCTTGTCCTTGAGACTCATTACTCAATTAGACATGTCATTGAAGACCATCTTCATGACAGTCCTACTCTGGCCAAAGATTCCCGAGTAATGATCTCGACAAGAGGCCGTGGGTACACTCTCCCTCTATTAGGAGCAGTGAATCCTCTCTTGGCTACCCAATTACCTTCGAATACCTCAAGCTGTACCCAATCACCACCCTATGAGCGACCTTTATGAGGCAACAAGCAATGGAGTCGAAGCACATGATGGGTTTTGAGCATGTATCACATACATATTACGCAGTGGAAAATAAAATTTTTCAAAATCCGAATCAAAGGATTATACATGTGCCAATTAAGACTAATTTAACTAAAGAAAATTCAGAATTTATATATTTATAATTTCTTGATTTTCTTCAACTTCTCACCTTGTTGGGTTGTAGCAAACCGCAACAATCCAATCTAGGATTGTCTCTAACAATATCCATGCGAAGAAGAAAGAATGAACCACTAGGCAGATGGCTTGATCACACCTCAAATGCTAGTAATGTTGTGTGCTCCTTTGAGAGAAAAACTAACCTTTTAATTTTTCTTCTCCCAATAATTTTTTCTTGTCTATTTTCTGTCTTTTGGGGTCTTTTAGATCCAAAAGAATATCAGTTTCATAGAGCAAAAATTAAGAGAGGAGATAATAGGGAGTTATGAATAGTAAATAATGATTAAATGGCCATTTAGTGCCACTTGCGATGTGCCCAAAAGGCAATCACCTTAAGCACTTAGTGTACACATTCATAAAGGCATTTCATTATATCAGTATTCATTTGCATATGAATTGATATAGATCTTAAACTGATTATTGAAAGTCCATAATATGAAACATAGCATGAAGGAAATCATGATGGGATCATGATAATGAGATTCCTATCATGTGTAATTATGTTCGTATCTAAATTATCCCTAGTCATAGGATCAACAAGATGGGACATTGTTAATCCGGATAGACTAGCACATGTTATACTTCTTGATTGGATCAAGTAGTTGATCTGATAAGCTATGAGCATGAGATGTTAAAAGTTAACATGTGGATGCTTGTAAGAGTAGTCAAGTACGATGGATGACCTGCTATGAGACAATCATATGGATTATCTATTCAAATGTCAATGATAGCCTCATCATAACAATGGTGCAAGTATCCTTAGACTTGAGGTACTAAAGGATATCTTGGATATTGATTTTGTGTTTGGACTCCATTCCTTGTTACCTCATAGAGGTCGCTTATAGGGTGGTGATTGGGTAATGTCATGGAGGCGGTCTTTAGTGACATGTCTAGTAGAATAATGAGCCTAAAGGACAAAATCTAACATCACTTGGGCCATGTGTGATGTAGTGAGTCTAGCGAGAGTTGATACATGGTCCAAGCTCTGAACCGAGTGGGGTATAGGATGGTGAAAGGATGAATTGTACGGATATTGTCTTTAGAAAGGGTCGTAGTCAAGCCACTGACTTTCCAATCAATTAGGGGTCATTATATGTTGTTAGATACTGCTCATGACTTGCTCAAATTAATTGTTAAATCCAATGACCAATATAACCGGAAACATAATAAGTCACACGCATTGGAGGTGAAAAATGAGTAAAATGGTATTGGATAGATCCAAACTTAAGAGAAAAATATTTGGAGTCTGACCGTGATGGAATCATGAAAAAAATTTTGAAAAATCGCTCGGGGGGGTCAGGGGCCCGCTGGCCTGCTGGCTAGGCTAGCTAGGCCTACCTAGCGTGCAGCTATATGCTGCTGGCGGCATAAGCTGCATGGAATTTGGCCAACCCCCTATTCCTCTTATTTTCATGCTACTTTGATTTTTTAATCAAATTTAGGTTAGAATGGGACTCTAAGACCCTAGGGCAAAAATGAAAGACATATAAATATTATTTTTGAGCAGAAAATAATATAGAGCCAAAAATAATTAAAGTGTTTTAATTTCATTTTCTCTCAAAAGATCAATTTCTTTGCTACCACATAGAAATTGTTCAAACCATCTCCCTAATGGTTTTGTTCTTTGATTTTCATGTAGATACCGTTAGAGACACATCCATTTGGATTGTTGTGGTTTGCGACAACCTGACAAAATGAACATTGAAGAACAAGTCAAGAAATTAAAAGGTATTAACTTCTAGCTATGTATTTCATCAATTAGTTTTAATAGCACAAGTAGATTCCTATGAACCGGGTTTTGAAAATTTTAATTTTCACTGCGTTTTATGAATGTGATTCATCTTTAAATCCAAACATTGGTATCAGAACCCCCTTGTGTCTATTAAAATTAATTTTAATTCAAGGTGCAATTGGACACAAGGGGGCTCTGATACCAATGTTTGGATTTAAAGATGAATCACATTTGTAAAACGCAGCGGAAAGTAAAATTTTCAAAACCGATTCTACAGGTATGAAAAATTGAAATTAATTTATAAATTTTTTTTTAAATATTTTTCTTTCTATAATATGATAATGGGATGATTGAAAATGATTATTTTGATTGAAAAATGTTTTTAATGTGATTCAAATAATTAATTTCGAATTTATTGTAAAATTGCTGAAAATTACATTTTGATGAATTTGTGATGTTTTTTGGTTTGTATGATGGGGCTGTTCACAATTTTTTTGTAATTTGATTATGGAAAAATTATTTAGACATATTGAGAATGTGTTTAAGCCTTTGAAAGTATCTAATAATTAATTAAAAATCGTTTTAATTAATTTTTCAAACAAACACCAAAACGGAGCTATTTTATTTGAATTTTTTTATACGCGTATATTTCGGTTCCAATACCTTATAATATTTTTATATGATATTTAATGTGTTATTTTGATGTTAAATTCATGCCAAAATTATTTTGCTCGAAATTAAATTTCTAAATTAATTCATGTCTAGTGTGTTGGTTTGTTTGACATGATGATTTAAGCTTGTGCCAAAATTATTTTGATGGACTTGAGCTGACCTAAAGATACTTAAAATGATAATATAAGGTTTTGAAAATTTTGGAAATTTTTTAAAATTAATTTTGAATTAATTTAAATTGAGCAATTACAATTCTAATATGACTAGATAGTGCTATGTATGTTAAAATTAAATTGTTTAATTTTTGACATCATAATAACTTGAATTTAAGGTGGATTAATTTTGAATTAATTTCTGGAAATATGGAATTTAATTAAATTGATTAAATATTAAAACCTAAATTGAAATGACATACAAAATTAAATTAACCAAAACAACATAAATAGGCAATTTCAGTTCAAGAGTTAAAACCGACTTTCATATTTGGAATCCAAAATTGTCACTACCTTGTTTAATTTTATTTTATGCATTAGAGAATGCATGCTAGAGGTGAATGGGATGACATGCTGGATGATTATGGACTTAGGCTCAATGTGACTAAGCATGCATGATTTATTTTGTTTTATGTCAAATAGGGTTTGTGTGTCCCTACCTTTTTTTTTCTTTCTCATGTATTTCTTTTCTTATCTCACTCCCCTCAAATGTAAATTGAGGTTTTCTATTTTGAAATATGTATTTAGATTACATAAGATTATGATAGAATAGAGATGCAAAAGGAGCAAGAAGCAAAGAAGACTTAGAAATAGGAATTTGATTTCTATTTTATTTGTTATAATTCATGCATCTACCTAGGTTAGGCCTAGTCAATCCTTCCATGGCTCGAGGAATTGATGTTAGATTGTCCATAATCATGCCATATAATTCTAGTAACTATTGAATGTATGTCTATGTATGGATGTATGTTTAACATGTCATAAACATGATGAGACTTTATTGACAAAATCTCTTAATAAATAATAATTAAGACTAGTGTCTTTCATTAATATGGGGAGAACCAGAGTTCTTCTAGATACTAGGTTGTTGAGCTGACTTAAACCCGCTCTATAAGAATATGTTCAAACCATTAAAATATGATTTCATGATTAATGGATTGGTCTTAACTGATTTCATTGATTTGTTGAGCTGACTCAAGGTCAATGTAAATTGGAGGCAGTGTTAGGTAAATGTATATGAGATGTACATGTATCAAGAGTTTATAGCACAATTTGGTAGTTGCATTTAAAGATGCAATTGGTATGGATTAGATACCTACTTATTTGATTTAAGAAGGCTTATTGAGCTAACTCAAGGTTTTTCTTAAATTGGAATTGGATACCGAACTACTAGGAGAACTTCTAAATAAGTTCTTTCGAGTTCATAGTGCGGGTTATGGGTTCACAAGAAAATAGCAAGAGTCATAATGCATTTTATTAAAGACCTAATATCATGCATTCGTGTACATTCTCTAACATTATCTCTTTTACATCTAGGTTGCTAGAATCATTAACATCATGTCTACAAGTGTGAATTTGCGATCTTTAATGGAAATAAACAAGTTGGCTGGAACTAATTTCCTAGACTAGCTTAGGAATTTGAGAATAGTTCTCAAATTCGAAAAAATAGGCTATGTCTTGGATGAGCCACTTCCCAATTCCCCTACTACTGATGCTTCTAAAAAGGTTCAAAATGCTTACAAGAAGCATCTAGATGATAGTGAGGTTCTAAGTTGTATTATGTTTGCTACTATGTCATCAGAGTTGCAAAAGCAATATGAGGCTATAGATGCTAACACCATGGTTTATCATCTTAGGGAGCTTTTTGATGACCAAGCACGATCTGAAAGGTTCGAGATCTCTAAGCTGCTCTTTTGCTCTAAGATGATAGAGGAGACATATCTCTAGTGCAATATGCTCTAAAGATGAACAACTATATTGAGAGGTTGGTCGCCTTGGGATTTGTGATGGATCATGAATTAAGTATAGACTTAATTCTCAGTGGTTTGACTGATAGTTATGCGCATTTTATTCTTAACTATAGAATGAACCATATTTCCACCCCTATTCCCGAGCTGATCAATATGCTCAAGACAGCTGAGCCATCTGTCAAAAAGGATAGTAAGGCTGTGATGTTGATGGACTCTTCTAGTTCTAAGAAGAAGAAGTCCATAAAGCCTAAGGGAGGCTTAGGTAAGAAGAAGGCCAAACAGACTACCCCAAAAGGGACTTGCTTCCACTGTGGCAAGGATGGTCATAGGAAGAGAAACTGTAAGGCCTACTTGGAGCCCTTGAAGAATAAGGCATTTGATGCTCTATCTACTTTAGGTATTTATGTCATTAAGGTTAATACTGTTTCCAATAATAATATATAGGTATTAGACACCAGTTGTGGCTCACACATATGTCATGATATGCAAGGCCTAAGGAACAGTAGGCAACTCAAAAAGGGAGAGTCAGACCTGCGCATTGAAAATGGAGCAAGGGTTGTTGCATTAACTGTAGGAACATATGTATTGAACCTCCCTAGTGAGCTTGTTTTAAATTTGGATAATTTTTTTTTGTACCTACTTCGACTAAAAACATTATTTCTATTTCTAGTTTGAATAAAAATGGTTCCCATTTGGCTTTTAGCAACAATTGTTGTTCTATTATGTTGAATGGTATTCTTTATGTTAGTGGTACATTATGTAATGGAATATACATATTAGATATGTCAAATCCAATTTTAAATATCAATAACAATAAGAGGCAAAAACAAGATATCTTGAAATCATCTTATTTACGGCACTATCGCGTTGGACATATAAGTGAGAGACGCATGACTATGCTATATAAAAATGGTAGCTTGGGGTCATTTGATTATGAATCATATGATACATGTAAATATTGCTTATTAGGTAAGATGACAAAATCACCTTTTAGTGAAAAGGGTGAACGTGCTACTGGGCTATTAGACCTAATACATTCAGATGTATATGGCCTAATGTCTGCGCATGCTAGAGGTGGTTATCCCCACTTTATTACCTTTATCGATGATTATTCACAATTTGGGTATGTGTATCTCATGAGATACAAGTCTGATGCATTTGAAAAGTTTAAGGAATTCAAACATGAAGTAGAGAAACAACTTAGCAAGAGTATTAAATCACTTAGATCCGATCAAGGTGTTGAATACTTAAGTCAAGAGTTTTAGGTTTATCTGAGGGATAATGGAATTTTATCCCAATGGAGTCCACCTTTCACAACACAATGGTGTAGCTGAAAGGAGAAACTGAACCCTATTAGACATAGTGAGGTCGATGATGGGCTTAGTAGAACTCCCTAAGTCCTTTTGGGGTTATGCACTGATGACTGCCATTTATATATTAAATGGAGTCCCTTCCAAGACAGTTGATACTACTCCATATGAGATATGGAAAGGCAAGCCTGCACTTTCTTATATGAAAGTATGGGGTTGTCCAATTTATGTGAAGTGGATAATGTCAGACAATCTGGATGCTAAGTCTGACCGATGTCTATTTGTAGGATATTATAAAGAAATGATTGGATATCAATTCTACAATCCTTTGGAACAAAAGGTGTTTATTTCAAAGCATGCTACCTTCTTAGAGAAATAGTTTCTTCTAAAAGGAGATAGTGGGAGCAAAATTGAACTTGAAGAAGTTCAAGATGCTCTAGTAGATACAGATCAACTATCTGAACCGAGCCTGTTACTCATGGGGATGAAGTAATAGTTATTCCTTCTAATACATAAGATCTAGTAGGATACATTTCACTCCAGAGAGATATAGATTTCTCATAAGTGATCAGAATGATATCTTGCTTATATAGGATGATGAGCCTACTACCTACGAAGAAGTTCTAAATAGTTCAGAATCTGACAAATAGCTAATAGCGATGAAGTCAGAAATGGATTCCATTTATGAAAACTAGGTATGGACCTTGGTTGACCTAATCGAAGGGATAAGAGCTATAAGGTGCAAGTGGTTTTCAAGAAGAAGACCGACATGGAGGGTAACATAGTTATCAATAAACCTAGGCTAGTAGCTAAGGGTTATCATCAAAGACAAGGGATTGATTATGATGAGACTTTTAGTCCAGTAGCTATGCTTAAATCCATTAGGATGCTCTTAGCCATTACTGCTCATTATGATTATGAGATATGACAAATGGATATGAAAACGGCTTTCCTGAATGGAAACCTTACCGAGAATGTGTACATGACACAACCAGAGGGTTTCACATCTAAGGATGGTGAAAAGGTACGCAAGCTTCAAAGACCCATTTATGGCTTCTCACAAAATCCAGATGAACCTTACGTGTATAAGAAGGTTAATGGGAGTGCAGTCATTTTCCTTATATTATATGTAGATGACATACTAATTATGGGAAACAATGTCTCAGTCCTTCAATCCATTAAGGTTTGGCTTTATAAGAATTTCTCTATGAAAGACCTTTGAGATGCAACCTACATCTTAGGGATAAAGATATATGGAGATAGATCTAAGAGTTTGCTTAGTCTTTCTCAGTCTACATACATAGATAAGATGCTAAGGAGATTTAGCATGGAGCAATCCAAGAAAGGATTTATTCCCATTACTAATGGGATTACCCTTTTAAAGTCTATGTGTCCAAAGACACAAGATGAGAGGACTCGTATGAGTTTGATCCCATATGCTTCGGCTATAGGATAAATCATGTATGCTATGATATATACTAGAACCAATGTATCATATGCTTTAAGTGTCACGAGCAGATACTAGTCGGATCCTGGTGAGGGTCATTAGGTTTGAGAAGGACTAAGGATGTATTTTTGGTTTATGGAGATGGAGACTTTGAGGTAAGTAGTTATACAGATGCCAACTTCCAAATTGACAAGGATGACTCCAAATCTCAGTTAGGTTACATATTCACATTGAATGGTGGAGCAGTTAATTAGAAGAGTTCCAAACAGGAGATGATTGCTGATTCCACAATTGAAGTAGAGTACATTGCAGCTTCTAAGGCAGCCAAGGAAGCAGTTTGGATAGGGAAGTTCATCACTGAGCTTGGAGTGGTTCCCAATGTTGTTGATCTGATACAGCTATATTGTGACAATAATGGAGCAATTACACAAGCAAAGGAACCACAGTCTCATCAAAGGTCCAAACATGTGCTCAAATGCTACTGTGGGATTAGAGAGATCATAGGTAGAGGTGATGTAAAAGTAGAGAGAGTGCCCATTGATCAGAATATTGTTAATCCACTCACAAACCCATTTCCCCAAAAGAAGTATGATTCTCATGTATTTGCCTATGGTATTCAATACAAAGGTAATCGACTTTAGTGCAAGTGAGAGTATGTTGGAGAGGTGATCTAAAGGCAATCACCTTTAAGCACTTATTATACACACTCATTTTGAATGAATAAAAAGGCATTTTTCATTTGATTGATGTTCATTTGTATTATGAATTGATTTAATCTTAAATCAATTAGTGAATTCCACGATATAAACATAGCATGAAAGAAATCATGATGAGATCATGATAATGAGATTCTTATCATGTGTAATTATGTTAATATATAAATTATCCCTAGTCATAGGATTAATAAGATGGGACATTATTAATCCGGATAGACTAGAATATGTTATAATCTTTGATTGGATCAAACAGTAGATCTCATAAGCTATGAATATGAGATGTTCAGAGTTAACATGTGGATACTTGTTAAGAGTAGTCAAGTACATTAGATGACCTACTATGAGACAATCATATGGATTATCTATTCAAATGTCAATGAGAGTCTCATCGTAGCAATGGTATAAGTATCTTTAGACGTGACGTACTCAAAAATATCTTAGATACAGATTTTGTGATTTAACTTCATTCTTTGTTACCTCATAAAGGTTGCTCATAGGGTGGTAATTGGGTACAACTTGAGGTATTCGAAAGTAATTGGGTAATTGACAAAGGATTTACCACTCCTAATAGAAGTAGAGTATAGCCATGGCCTTTTGTCGGGGTCATTACTCAAGAATCTCTAGCCAAATTGATTTATTATATTACTACCCTTCTGAACAAAAGATGGATTATCTATGAGACAATCATATGGATTATCTATTCAAATGTCAATGATAGTCTCATCATAGCAATGGTGTAAGTATCTTTAGACTTGATGTACTCAAAAATATCTTAGATACAGATTTTGTGATTTAACTTCATTCTTTGTTACCTCATAAAGGTTGCTCATAGGGTGGTAATTGGGTACAACTTGAGGTATTCGAAGGTAATTGGGTAACTGACAAAGGATTTACCACTCCTAATAGAAGTAGAGTATAGCCATGGCCTTTTGTCGAGCTCATTATTCAAGAATCTCTAGCCAAATTGATTTATTATATTACTACCCTTCTGAACAAAAGACAATATTTTTTATGATTAAAAGCAAATGCCTTAAAATTTAATAGGACTACATAGTTTAACGAGGATCAAACATATGAGCAAATAACATATTTTTTAAAGGAATACTAGTAATTTTTCTAATAATAATAATTATTATTATTATTATTAATAGGAAAAATTACAGTGTTGCAAATAATTTAATATAATATACTAATATCCTCTAAAATTTGAAAATTATACTATTTTTTCCATAAAGTTTTGATATATTGTACTAGTGTCTCTACAAATTTGATATATTAGACTAATATTCCCCTAAACAAAAGATAATATTTTTTTTCCTAGTGTATTATACACTTTTTTAAATTTTAGAAAAATATTAGTATATTATATCAAATTATATTGAGAAAATTAAATATTTTTTAAATCTCAGGAGGGTATTAGTGTATTATGATTTTCCCATATATTATTCCGTTAATTAAACACCGTGACTTGAGGAAGTGCAATATTTTGTATCTATTTGAGCGGAGGTTAAAAAGAAAAAAAAACCGCGATGATATTGGAGGCCTCAATGAAGCCAAGCCGAGCCATGTGATGATAAGCATAGCCAGAGAAGACTTCTAATTTCTATACTTGCCCAACAAGCTTGTCTACTTCTAGTGAATAAGACTCCGACTTTTTTTTTATAGGAAAACTCTGACCTTTTAGTGTTAATAATCTATCTGTATAATAAAAGGCCTGCAGGATATGTTACTGTATCTACTATAGTGTTCTAATCAAAATAGTCCCACAACGATGTTGTTTATCTTTTTTTTTTTTGAAACTCGACTTAAAAACAACATCACATGCTATTTGAGTAAGAAAAAAAAAATCTTCCTCCAATTAAACCATGGCATTCTCCAATATTTTGAGAAGTTTTTGTCCAAAAAAAAATGACATTTCAGCATTTTATTTAATGACAAAATTTTCATTACCTTTCTCTCTATTTCACTGCATGCTAAAAAAAAAAAAGAAAATAGTAGAGGATATCAAAAGAAAAAAAAATAGCTTACAAGACCCAACCAAAACAAGAGAATTCCGAAATAAATAAATTATTATTCTCTTGCAGAATAACAATATTGTATAGATTATTATAAGAATAACTCAAGAAAAATCAAAATTAAAAAAAAGGAAAAGAAAATAGTAGAGGAGATCAAAAGGAAAAAATAGCATACGAGACCTAACTAATGCAAGAGAATTCCGAAATAAATAAATTATTATTCTCTTGCAAATTAAAAATATTGTATAAATTATTACAAGAATAACTCAAGAAAAATTAAAATTAAAAAAAAAGAATTTTGGTAATAAAATAAAGCAGATGTACTATTAATATAGAGATCAGAATATCAGGAACACTAGTAGAAATCAAACCCACCACCAAGAAAATTAAAAAAATAAAAACTAATTAGACTAAATGGCAAACATGTAATATAAAAAAGATAACCAGGAATAGGAAAAGAGAGAAGGGATTGACATCCATAATTAGCAACAAAAAGATCATGGAATTTGAGGGACAAGGACAAGTAAAAGAGCCTTTGTAGCTATTAGGAGAACAACAACAATAAAAGGAAAATTGTTAATTTAATATTCAAAATAAGAGAAATAGAAAAATTATTTGAGACTTGTGTTTCACACAGTTTCCTTAATACAAATTCGCCTCCTACACTAGTGTTTAGGATAACCGGCGTTTGTCTCTCAGGATACAACAAATTTCAAGTAGTTGTTGAACACACAACATCTACTTACAGCAAACTTTGAACTTATCACACTCTCTATCACTTGAGAAGAAGAAGAATAAGAAGAAGAAAAAACTCTTTAAGAACAATCAAAATAAACTCTTAAAAAAAACACTTGAAAATTCAAGCCAAAACCACTTATTTATACTAGATAGAGGAGACATGAGATTAATTATGATTAATTTCCTTTAAAGGATGCCAATAATACCTTTGTAACTCTCAAATAATAGTGAAATTAATTTTTGAAACATCAGGAATTGAAATTTCAAAAGACATGAAGTTTAAAAGACCATTTTAGAACAGAATCCATATGGGAGTGTGGATCTGCCTTGCACACACTGCAGGTACAATGACATGACCGTGTGGATCCACACGGGCGTGTCAGTAGCCTGGCCGTGTGGATCCACCCTTCTGCCACGTCCGTGTGGATCAATACGGGATGTTCAGGACCACGAGATTTTGGGCCGATATTCGTCTACGCAGGTCGCGCACCCACGCATTGGCCCATCTCAGACCATGGATTTGCACCCCCTGCACCTAAGCGTGTGAGAGAGAGCCTTCCATTCTACTTTTCTTACCCATATAAGAATGCATTTTTATATATAAACACAAGTCCAACTTCAATTCTTAGTGATGTGGGACAAACTCACACACATTCACTTTTCACTTTTAATTTCCTTACCAAGGAGTTTCCTTTGAGTTTCAATTTCTATTCACACATTCTCCATTTTGAATATATGAATATATTAATTCATAGTCCTCATGTTAGGGAACATACATCCGGGTCTTTCTCCCAAAATCAAGTTGTGGGACCCATCCGAATTATCCTCTTAAAATGGCTCATAATCACAATTTTTCCAACAATAGCTTTAAAAAATAGCATTAAAAAAAGCTAAGCACAAAATATATGTATATATATAAAGAGCATGAAGATTGGTGACATGGACTAAATAAATTCAAAATTTATGTTTTTATTTTGAAAATGAAGTCAGTAGAGAGAGAGAGTTGTGCCTTTAGCCTTTACCTCAATAGTGTTTGACATATCACCTTCATTGCTTCTTTTTTATTTTCATTTTTATCAAACTTTCATTACAAAATTGAGAAGTGAAGAAAAAATGCCACTGAAGTTCTGAAAATTACAGAAGTACCAAAAGGTATTACATTGTTTCATTTTTTATGAACAAAATATATTATATATGGATCGTATATAAAATTTAATTAATTTTCTAATAAGTATTAATGATTATATAATATAAAATAAATCCATAATTTAAGTTATTAACTTAATTATAGTTAACAAAATTATACTATATATATTTGAAGAAGCATTTTTTTAAAGGAAAGATGCATTTAACTATTGCATAGTATAGATTTATATAACTAATTACTATATTAGTACTCTATAATAGTATATAGTATATTAGTATTTGAATGGAAACAAATGATGTAGTATTTTACATTAAAAAAATAGACATTAAACATATAGAATATAATATTATAGAGATAAACATAAATTTGATATCTTATTATTTACTATTTTTGTCATAATATTTATACATAACAAAACATTTGTAATAATTATCAATTTATTATAATAATGGTATATTGTATTAAGATAAACTAGACGCGCTTTCCTCATTGATGGGAATAAAATTATAAATTTGTAGATTTAAATTTTTCTAAATTAATTCATTAATTTATTTTGCATTGGATAAAATATAAATTTTTGGAAATAAATACACATAACATATTGATGCCCTCACTAAACTAAGTGCAGTAAAAAAGAAAAACTCTAAGTGTAGTGAAACTTGTTAGGAGAACAACAACAATAAAAGGAGAATCGTTAATCCAATATTCAAAAACAAGATAAATAAAACAATGATCTGAGGCATGTGTTTCACACAGTTTCCTTAAGACAAATTCGCCTCATACACTAGTGTTTAGGATAAACGGCGTTTGTCTCCTAGGATACAACAGATTTCTAGTAGTTGTTGAACACGCAACACCTACTTACAGCGAACTATTAACTTGTCACTCTCTATCACTTGAGAAGAAAAAGAAAAAGAAAGAAAGAACCTTTTCAACAAGAATCAAAATAAACTCTCAAAAACTCTAATTTTTTCAAGCCAAAACCATCTATTTATACTAGATGGAGGAGATATGGGATTAATTGTGATTAATTTTCTTTAAAGGCTGCCAATAATGCCTTTGTAACTCTCAAATAATGGTGAAATCAATATTTGAAACATCAGAAATTGAAATTCCAAAAGACAAGAAGCTCAAAAGACCATTCTGGAACACAATCCATATGGGCGTGTGGATCCACACGAGAGTGTGGATTTGCCTTGCATACACTGCAGGCACAACGACACAGGCAGGTCAGTGGCCTGACCGTGGATCCACACGGGAGTGTAGAATCCACACAACCGTGTGGATCCACATGGGCATGGGAAACTGCTAGCCGTGTGGATCAATACGGGAGTGTTGCCCAATTTTCCAAAAATAAAAAAAAATTATTAAAAATTGGGCTTGTTCATGTAACACCCCACCATATAATTAGGAGACCCTTCCTAATTATATAGAGAAATATTACAATGCATGAGGAATTTAAAATTTGATTCTTGTAAACAACTTTGCATCATGGCCATGATGACTTAAAGTAAATATAAAGAAATAGTTTATGAAAGATGTGTTAATACAAAGCTTTAAAAATATAAAAGTTAGGGCTCACACATGCCCACGATGTTTACAAAATCCATCAAAATATAACATTTACATGTGCTAAAGCATGAACAAAAACTAACTCCCATC
>CATIWF010038553.1:0-13453 GCA_949630135.1 Balakata baccata | reverse complement strand
TCTTGTTAATCCTATGACTAGGGATAATTTAGATACAAACATAATTACACATGATAGGAATCTCATTATCATTATCCCATCATGATTTCCTTCATGCTATGTTTCATATCATGGACTTTCATTAATCAGTTTAAGATCTATATCAATTCATATATGCAAATGAATACTAATATAATGAAAGAATGCCTTTATGAATGTGTACACTAAGTGCTTAAGGCGATTGCCTTTTGGGCACATCTTTAATAGTTATTTTCTTTAATCAAAGAGGCAGTTGAGAGTCCTGATGAAAGTACATCTAATGACTTATTGAGAGAAGCATCAGAGCTTTTTCGCTCTTCCACAACCTTTTGAAGGTTGGATAAGTCATCCTTAAGCTTGGAGCTATTTTTCTTATGAAAATCAATTTTCCATTTATATCTTTCTAATTCTAGGCTCATGACCTCAATAAGATCATCATCATCATTATCAACATCATTTAAGGTAAAAGAAGAAGTGGATGTTACCTCATTGGAGTTGTCCTCTAAGGCTATGAAGCACAAGTTGGCTACATCTTCTTGGCTCTCCTCATCATCACTTGATATAGGATCATCCTATGTAGCTTTATGGCCCTTGTCCCCTCCATCCTTGTGAGACTTGCCCTTGTACTTCTTGAGCCTAGGTGTAACACCTTATACCTATGGATACCACTTATACTTGTATCATGTTATCATGTATTGCATAGAGTAAGACAGAGTCCTGTTTATAATGAGGGATAAATTTTTTTTGAATTATATAACATTATCTCTATACAATATTTAACAATTTTCCATAATATTACAGTTTGATTGTAAACTTAATATATTACATATGCAAATATACAGCCCAAAACATATATGTCATGTTCCTATACATATGTGAAATGCAACGGGAGAGATTGGTGAGGCTCGGGTGGTGACCTATGATCCATGTCTTCTATATGGTATGCACCTCCAAAATAAGCTAATTACTCTTCTTTGCCTGAAAGATGATGCAATTTGATGAGTTACAACTCAATGAGAATAATTATCAAAAGCTTTCTAAAGTATCAAGCCAATCATAGTTTACAAGTAATAATCATCATTCGTACACATTTTACATGTCATTCTATTTATCCATATCACATGAATATAAATAATATTAATTCATGTAAACATTTCTTTTGCTTATGCTTATGTCATTTTCTTATTGTTGTGACAAGCTAAACAGACACTGTCCCAGGTTTCCATGTGAACATTTGCATTTTCTAGCTAGCTTGATCATTTGTAACGTTTGCACATTTGTTAGGCCATAGGCCTTTTCTTTTGCCTTTTTGTTTGAGCCATATGCCTCTTCTTTTGCTTTTCAATCCTATTTAGCTAGTCACAATACCTTTTAAGTCCATATGCATATGCATTTGCAACAATCATTATACATTTCAATCAACTTTTGCCTTATACAAAGAAAACCTATACATGTAATCCAAACATGTACTTTACATTCAATACAGTCTCATTAGTCTTATCATAGCAATCATGTGATTCAAATAAAGTAAGTAAAGTCACATTACATGTAGCACGTAATAATCACATTACACGTAGCACGTAATAATCGCATGTACCAAAGAAATCGTTTGATAATTAAACTCACCTTTCCTTTCGATTTTGAGCCTCTAACTTATTGTCTTTCACTTCCTTAGGGATCTCTAATATGTTGTGAGCCTAATTGAATGTATACTTGGTCATTTGGCTGCTAAATAAACTTAGTGAAACTTAAACAAATTGAAATATGCATATTACAGACCACTAACTAGGGTTTGGTACTATGGCAGTGTGACCTTCATGTGTTCAGTAGCTTATAACTTTTTCTATACTAGTCCAATTTGTATGATTCTTATTTCTAATTAAAGCTAACATGTAGAGACATATCTAAATGTCATAACAATTGGACCATTATGGAATATTTTATGCAATTTACAAACATGTTCTGTTCTCTGCCCCGTTTTTGACCTTAGACAGTTTTGGGACACCAATTTTGCTTTTTCATATATTACAATGTGTATGTCATATTTGTATGAAACTTTGTATGAACATAGATATGTTAAACTGAAACATTTTTCATGTTGAAACTTTCATCCATTCTACCTCTAAGGTCCTCATATGGTAGGGTAATTGTAACTGGTTAGAAACAGGGCTGGCATTTAGACCAATCTGACTTCTGAAGGCTATAACTCACAACATACACAACATATGGAGGTGAAATTTAGGCGTACTTTAGCTAAGACATGTGCCTATAACTTACATGTTTTAACCATTTATAGATTATGTCTATAAGGAGCTCAAAATTGGCAAACAACTGACTGGACCTTTTAAGGACACTAAGCAGGCAGCTCAAATATGGAATAGGCATGACTCTCTTGCCCATAATTTAACATCCGCCATAATCTGGTCCTGAAATTTAGTGTAAAACTAGATAATACATATATATACAACTTTCATGTTTTGAGTTTCCTCAAATATCAATTCTATCATATAGAAAGAGAATCAAAATAGAAAGTGATTTAGCTAGGTTCCTCAATGGAACCAGTTCCAGTCCGATGCCAATATCTTTCAACAGACACTAAATCATACAAAACTATTTATATATCCATAAACCTAAGACATAAAGCTACGAGTTCTATGTTGATATCTTTCCAAAATCAGTCTCTATGGCTTTCAGAATCGAGTTGCAAAACACTACTTGTGATAGACCTTAATGAGTCATAATGAACACTTAAAGAAGAAGAGATGATTACTTACCAAGAACAAAATTTCAAGGGCTGAATTTATAACAAAACATAAGTGAAACAATGAAGAAAAGAAGGCTCTTATGGGAGAAGAAGAAGAAGAAACGGGCTAGGGAGAAATGGCTCTTCAAATTGTGTGAAAAGGTAGAATAGGCAGCAATGGATGAGCCAAAGCTGCCTTGCCTTATCCTTTCTTCCTTTTTCTTTTTATTTTTTAACTTTTCTAATTTATTAATATTTAATTTATTTAATTATTTAATTAATTAATTTATTCATTTTTATTATATTCTCCACATATTTATATGTACGTAGTGCCAAAAATACTATCTAGTCAAATTGTCCGATCAAAATAATTTACTATGCCAAATTTCATTTATTTCAATTGTAATCATTTTATTTGATTTCATTTTCAATAACTTATGTCCTTATTTAAATTATAACTAGACATGTACGACTTGCTCCTATTGCGATAAACCGATCCGTGGCAAGTCTATCTCGTGAGCACGTTCTAGCTAAAATCCCTTTGTATGCATGTGTTTCATGTGAATGACATTTATAAAATGTACATGTTCAAATGAAATGTATGTGATAATGCATGTGGGAAAATCGAGGATGTTACAATTCTCCCCTCCTTTTAAAAAAATTTCGTCCTCGAAATTTGATACCTGGAAACAAATGTAGGTACTGCTTTTTCATATTCTCTTCTGTTTCCCTTGTTGCCTCTTCTTGTAAGTGGTTTCTCCATAACACTTTGACTAGAGGTATTTCTCTATTTCTCAATTGTTTTGTCTTGTATCCAATGATTTCTACTAGGTCTTCTACATAACTCATGTCATCTACAATCTCAATGGCTTGATCCTTAACTACATATGTAAGGTCTGATCTGTATCTTCTTAGCATACTGACATGAAACACATTATGAATATGAGCCATCTCTGGTGGTAATGCCAACCTATATGCCAATGGACCAATCTTTTCAAGAATCTCATAAGGTCCTATGTACCTTGGACTCAGTTTGCCTTTCTTGCCAAATCGGATTACTCCTTTCCATGGTGACACTCAAAGAAATAGCGTTTCACCTACCTCATAATCCACTTCCCTTATGTATTGATCAATACAGCTCTTCTGTCTGTCTTGTGTTGTCTGGAGTTTGCTTTTGACAGTCTTGATCTTATCTACTGTATCTTGTACCATTTCTGGTCCTTCAATTGCTGCTGCATCTTCTTCATCCTAAATAATTGGGCTTCTGCACTTTCTACCACACAGCACTTCATATGGTGCCATCTGGATACTGCTGTGGTATTGGTTATTGTATGCAAACTCAATTAGTGCCACATATTCATCCCAAGATCCTTTGAACTCCATAACATATGCTCTAAGCATATCCTCTAATGTCTATATAGTTCTCTCTGATTGACCATTAGTCTGTGGATAAAATGTAGTGCTGAAGTTCAATTTTGTTCCCAATGCATTTTGCAAACTCATCCAAAATTGAGAAGTAAATCGTGGATCTCTATCAGATACGATGGATAATGGAATGCCATGTAATCTGACTACCTCCTTGACATATAACTTTGCTAAACTCTCTAGTGTACATCCCCATCTGATGGATAGAAAATGTGCAGACTTGGTTAATCTGTAATTAATTACCCATATAGCATCATTCTTCCGTGGAGTTCTCGGTAATCCATAAACAAAATCCATTGTTATTTTCTCCCATTTCCATTCTGGCACTACTAATGGATATAGTTTACCTGCTGGAGCTTGATGTTCTACTTTAATTTGCTGGCATGTTAGGCATTTAGAAACATATTCTGCTATGTCTTTCTTTATCCTTAGCCACCAATGATGAGGTCTTAAACTGTGATATATTTTCGTCATCCCTGGGTGCATTGCATATGGTGCATTATGTGCCTCTTCCATTATTTCTTGGCGCAGGTTTTCAATGTCTAAAACACATATGCGTGATTTTAACATCAATGTATCATTCTGTAAGTGGAAGTCTTTGCTTTTTCCCTGCTTTGCCATTTCAATTTTGCCGACTTACTTTTGCCTTTTTTTTTTTTACTTTTTTTTTATTTATTTTTTTCTGTTATTATTTTTAAATAATTTAAATAAATAATAATTAATTAATTAAATTAATTAATTATTATTATTATTATTATTTTCTCTACATAATTACAAGTACTTAGTGCCAAAACACTATATAGTCAAATTGTCTTTTTTTTTAATATAACTATGCTAAATTTCCTTTATTTCAAAAGTAATCATTTATTTAATTTCATTTTTAATATCTTGTGTCCTTATTTAAATTATAGCTAGATACGTACGACTTGGTCCTATTCCAATAAACTGACTCGTGTCAAGTCTATCTCGTGAACACGTCTAGTTAAAATCTCTATGTATGCATGTGTTTCGTGTGACAGATATTTATAAAATGAATATGTCCAAATGAAATGTATGTGACAATGCATGTATGGACGATCGAGAATGTTACACAATATGAACTTATAGTCTGGATGCTCGCATTCGTAAACCTGCTTACCTTAAGCGTATTATCTTCACTAATGAAGAATGCATCCTTAACTCTTCTCAAGGCTTTAAGGATGTTTTTGACAGTCGCTCAAAGACCCTCATGAAAGCAAGTTGATATCTGCTCATGACACTCAGAGTTTAAGATACATCGGGCCTAATACATAACACACATGATGGATCCAATAGCCAAAGCATATGGAATTCCCATCCATGCTAGTCCATTTGTCTTATGTCTTTAGGACACATACACTTTGAGAGGGTAATCCAATTGGTTATAGGAATAAATTCATCTTGATGAGTTATAATGGCATTGAGTAATATAAAGATCTTGTGTTTCTTAAGGCTTTACTATTACCTCATCTTGATGAGTTGCAATGGCTCTTTTAAGATATAGGCAAACCTTTCAGATTTGAGAATCCTTCTTATTTTAAGCCAATCAAGGAAATTCAGGTCAATCAATTTGTTTGACTCAAAGTTGAGCATAGATTCACATTAAATGATATGATTCTAACAACCTAGATGTAAAAATAAGATTGTAGAAGAATGTACTAAATGCATGATTATTAGGTCTTTTATAAACAAACACTATGGTTCCACTATTTTATTACGAACTCATAGCCCTCACCATGAATCCGTGAGAACTCATTGAAAGTTCTCCTAGTGGTCAGTATCCAATCTCAACTAAGGATGACCTTGAGTAAGCTCAACAAGCCACCTTAGGTCAATTGGTAGGTATCTCATATCAATTGCATTTTTCATGCAACTACCAAATCTAGTGCTAACAACTGTTGATGTGTGCAAAAACTCTTGATATGTGTATATCATATGTACATTTACCCAACACTACCTCTAGTTCACATTAACCTTAAGTCAGCTCAACAAATCAATGTAATTAGTTAAGTCCAACCCATCAATCATAAAATCATATTCTGATGGTTTAAACATATTCTTGTAGAGTGGGCTTGAGTCAACTCAACAACCCAAACTCTAAAAGAACTCTGGTTCATTGCCATATTAATGGAAGGTATTAGACTTAATACAATTAAATGAGGGATTTTTATTTTAATTAGTCTTATCGTACTTGGCATATATAATATATCCATATATTTACAATCTAGATATATAAGATAATTACATTAAATATATGGACATGATTATGGACATATCTAACATCAATCCTTCGAGACATAAAAGGATTGATTAGGTCAAACCTAGGTAGAAGCATGATATTACAACTTGTAATAGAAACAATTTCCTATTCTAAGTCTTCTTGTATTTAGCTCCAATTCCATGGCTTTTTACTCCTTTGTACTTCAATTATATTACAATCCTATATAATCTAATTACATAAATACTTCATAAGAAAACCTCATGTTATATTTGAGAGGAATAAGATGAGAAAAAAAAATACAAGAGAAGTTAAGAGAAGGCAAGGACCAACAGGAACTATTTACCAAAACAATATAATTCATGTGTGATCAATCATATTGGTCTAGTCCATAAACAAGCTATCATGTCATTCCATACACCCTTAGCATGCATTCTCAAATGCAAAAATAATGGTAATCATAAAAGTAACAATTTAGTTTCCCTCAAGTTTCAACATTTGTGACTTTATGTTTAATTATTAGGTTTTAATGAAATTCATCATATAATCAACATTTAATCTCATTAAATCAGTATATGAATATTTAGAAACACTTTCCAAAAGGAAATAATGCTATTTGGCTATATATTTGATCATGTCAAATTAATTCCCAAAATTGCCTAATTAGTCAATTTGTTTTCAACCCTTTTGTTGCATACAACTTCCATGGACGAATTTGATCTTTTAATCACATTAAAATTCAAATCCAAATACAACAGTAGTTAATTCATAATTAAATTAACTTAATTAGAGATTAGTTTAATGCCAAATAGGATTCTTAAATCCTAGTTTTAATTGTATTCCAAGAACCTAGTCAAACTAGGATTAGAAAACACTTCCTTAATCCAAATTAAATTCTTCCTAAATAATTCCAAAAAATTCCAGAATTCATCCACATCAATTTAGGCATCTTATAATAAATTTATAATAATTAAATTAGTTCATTAGACAATCCAAATCATTAAGAACTTAATTACAAAAACCGACTACACAAAATTGCCTATATAGAGTCATAGTTGAACTTGAATTTACATAGAATTTTGAGGACGATTTTAATTCAGTTTTAACATGAAATCAATATCAAAATAACTTCATAAATATCATATAAACATGAATTAAGGTGCAGGTCATGGATTCACATCACAACGAATCGAACGACACAAAACAGTCCATCATATGTGATACTATATCCTAGCCATGTAGAGTTTAATTTGTGCAATGATCAAAAACGATTTTGATCCAATTAAGTGGCTATCCAGAAATTAAAACACATCCTAAATATGTCATAAACATGTTTGATTAATCAAATTAATCAATCAACTCAATTGACTATACAAGGTTTCATAAAACCCTAAAATTCTAGCTTTTATACCTATTTGAATTTCATGTTTTAATGTCATTTAAACCATTCAAAAATTATCAAAAGTAATTAATATCATCATATTAATATGTCGTGAATAAAATTTAAAATTTGAGGCCAAACAGAATTACATTCATTTTCAACGGAAGGAGGGAATCCAAGTTATTCCTTTTACACAATTTTCATTGTTTCTTAAATTAATCCAAAATTAATTTATATAAGGTGGCTCTAATACCACTGTTGGGTTTCTGACATGCATAGCACAGCAAAAAATTAAGAATTTAGAAATCCTAGAACCAATAGATCGTCCTATGTATATTAAAATCGGATATACCAACTACTTGAATGAAAATGATTACCTTGTTTTATTTTTAATCTTCTCCATGTTATGAACTTTTTCTTCTTGTTGGGTTGTAGCAAAACCACTAACATAATAACTTGGATGTCTCTATCAATATCCATATAAAGAGGATGAAGGAAACCAGCTATGGCAATGGGTGAACAAACAACCAAGATGCTAGTATAGTTGAATGGTCAGGAGAGAAGAAGAAGAGAATTAATTCTAAATTAATTTTCTCTAATGTATGCTACTGTATTTTTGGCCTTAAAATCCCTTTTATATGTATTTTATTTGCCATAAGGCATAAGGAATCCACTTCCAACTAGGATACATAAAAGGGAGTCCAAATTAGACAAGGAGAACCTAATCGGCAAGCTGTTGGCCATGCGAGCTTACTACGTTAACACTTGCAGGCTTGCAGCTTGCAAAGTGCAGCACGGGCCTGTAGCACACAGGCTTGCTGGGTTACAGCGCCCCACACAGGCTCGCAGCACACCTCTAGCCCCACTCGCTTCCATGCTCACATTGAGCATCTCATGCTCACGATGCCTTTCGTGTCTGGGAAACTTTTCCACGTCTGCAAAACTGACCAGTCCAAATTTTCTCTCTCTTAAACTTAGATCATATCCAAGGCCCATTTTACTCATTCATCACACTCTTCTATGCATGTGACCTAATAGGTTATATTAGCCACTCAATTTATAATATAATATTGACCAAGTCAAGAGCAGTATCTAGCCACGAATTATGACCCCCAATTGATTGGAAGGGTCAATGGTTTGACTCGAACCCTTCCATAGAACAATTATCTATACAATTTATCCTTTCACCCTATTATACCCCATATTGGTTCAGAGTATGGACAATATGTCAACTTCCACTAGACTAAGTACATCACACCTAGTCTAAGTGATGTTAGTTTCTTATCCATGAGACTCATTACTCTAATAAGATATATCCTTGAAGACCATCTTTAAGACATGTCCACCTCGGGCAAGAATTTCTGAGCAATGCTCTCCACATGAGGCCACAAGTATACTCTTCTTCTATCAGCAGTGGTCAATCCCTTTTTGGCTACTCAACTACCTTCGAATACCTAAAGCTATACCCAATTACCTCCCTAAGAGCGACCTCTAAGAGGTAACAAGGAACAGAGTCAAAATATAGAATCAGTATCTAAGATAACCTTGAGCATCTCAAGTCTAAGGATACTTGCACCATTTCTATGATGAGACTATCTCTGATATATGAAGAGATAATCCATATGATTGTCTCATGGTAGGTCATCCAATGTACTTTGCTACACTTAGCAAGCGTCCACATGTTAACTTTAAACATCTCATATCTATGGTTTATGAGACCAACTACTTGATCCAATCAAGAAGTATAACATGTGCTAGTCTATCCAGATTAACAATGTCCCATCTTCTTAATCCTATGTATCAGATCAATAATACCAGGATCCACTCCTACTTCTATGATGAATTTCTTTATCCAAACCACTTCCTTAGCTACCTTAGAAGCTGCAATACCTTACTTCAGTTGTGGAATACACAAATGTCTCTTGTTTGGAACTCTTCCAACTAAATGCTCCACCATTCAATATGAATACATAATCTAATTTAGATTTTGAATCATCTCCATCAGATTGGAAGCTGGTGTTTGTATACCCACTTACATCAAGATTTCCACCTCCATATACTAAGAATAGATCCTTAGTCCTTCTTAAGTACTTAAGGATATTCTTGATAGCCACCCAATGACCCTCACCAGGGTCCGACTGGTATCTACTAGTGACACTCAAAGCATATAACACATTGGGCCTTATACATATCATAGCATACATGATTGATCCTATAACAGATGCATATGGGATCAAACTCATATGGATCCTCTCATCTTGTGTATTTGGACACATAGATTTCGAAAGGGTAATCCCATGGGTCATGTGAATAAATCTTTTCTTAGATTGGTCCATGCTAAATATTATTAACATATTGTCCATGTATGTAGATTGTCAAAGACCAAGTAACCTTTTAGATCTATCTTTATAGATCCTTATCCCCAAAATATAGGTTGCCTCTCCAAGGCCTTTCATTGAGAAATTGTTGGATAACTAAAATTTGAGAGATTGTAAGACCAAGACGTCATTTCCCATAAGTAGTATGTCATCTACATACAACACTATGAATACAATTGCACTCCCACTAACCTTTTTACACACACAAGGTTCATCCAGATTTTGTGTAACACCTTATACTTGTGACTATCACTTATACTTGTATTATGTTATCATGTATTGCATAGAATAAGACAGAGTCCTGTTTATAATGAGAGACAATTTTTTTTATAATCATATAACATTATCTCTGTGCAATATTTAACAATTTTCCATAGTATCACAGCCTCACTGTAAACATAATATATTACATATGCAGATATACAACCCAAAACATATATGTCATGCTCCTATACATATGTGTAATGCAAGGAGAGAGATTGGTGAGGCTCGGCCAGTGACCTGTAATCCATTTCTTCTATATGGTATGCACCTCCAAAATGAGCTAATTACTCTGCTTTGCCTGAAAGATGATGCAATTTGATGAGTTGCACCTCAATGAGAACAATTATCAAAAGCTTTCTAAGGTACCAAGCTAATCACAGTTACAAGTAATAATCGCCATTCGTACACATTTTACATGTCATTCTATTTATCAATATCACATCAATATAAATAATATTAATTCATGTAAACATTTCATTTGCTTATGCTTATGTCATTTTCTTATTGTTGTGACCAGGCTAAACAGACACTGTCCCGGGTTTCCATGCTTGATCATTTGTAACATTTACACATTTATTAGGCCATAGGCCTTTTCTTTTGCTTTTGAACATTTGTTTGGGCCATAGGTCTCTTCTTTTTCTTTTCAATGCTATTTAGCTAGTCACAATGCCTTTTAAGTCCATATGCATATGCATTTGCAACAATCATTATACATTTCAGTCAACTTTTGCTTTATACAAACAAAACCTATACATGTAATCCAAACATATACTTTACATTCAATACAGTCTCATTGGCTATATCATAGCAATCATGTAATTCAAATAAAGCAAATCAAGTCACATTGCACGTAGCACATAATAATCACATTACACGTAGCACATACCAAAGAAATCGTTTGATAATTAAACTCACACTTCCTTTCGATTTTGAGCTTCTAATTTATTGTCTTTTACTTCCTTGGGGATCTCCAATATGTTGTGGGCCTAATTGAATGTATACTTGGTCAATTGGTAGCTAAATAAACTTAGTGAAACTTAAACAAATTGAAATATGCATAATATGGATCACTAACTAGGGTTTGGTATAATGACAGTGTGAACTTCATATGTTTAGTAGCTTATAACTTTTTCTATACTAGTCCAATTTGTATGATTCTTGTTTTCATTAAAGCTAAAATGTAGACTAAAATATATCTAAATTTCATAATAATTGGACCATTGTAGAATATTTTATACAATTTACAAACATGTTCTGTTCTCTGCCCTGTTTTTGATCTTAGGCAGTTTTGGAACACCAATTTTGCTTTTGCATGTTTTAACCATTTACAGATTATGTATATAAGGAGTTCAAAATTGGCAAACATCTAACTAGACCTGCCTAGGACACTAAGCAGGTAGCTCAAACATGGAACAGACATGCCTCTCTTGCCCATAACTCAACATCCGCCTACAATCTAGTCCTAAAATTTTATGTACAATAGTAACACATATATCTACAACTTTCATGTTTTGAGTTTCATCAATTACCGACTCTATCATATAGAAACAGAATCAAAAAAATAGATGGTTCTGCTAGATTCCTCAATGGAACCAGTTCCAATCCGATGCCAATATCTTTCCACAGACACCAAATAATGCAAAACCATTTATATAGCCTTAAACCTAAGACATAAAACTACAAGTTTGGTGTTTTGTGTTTCTAAAAAATCAGCCTTTAACATAAAGAAAATGAGACCCTAAATTTCTTCCATGAAAATAGAATTCAAGCAGCTTAACCATGAAAATCATGTAGTTTACACCTCCTAAATCATGATCCAATAACATTCAAATCATGATTATCAATAAAAGAAGTGATAAATAACTCACCTGTGACCACTTATGGTTGAGCTTTAAGAAGAAATTGGGAAGAAAATAGAGTGGAACAGAAGAAGGGCTGATGGTTAACAAAAGGCCAAGACAGCCTTTATTCACAAAGTTGCCGACTTGAACTTTTTCCTTTTTTTTTTACTTTTTTGATTTATTTAAATAATTAATTAAATTAATTTATTATTATTATTATTATTATTATTATTATTATTATTATTATTATTTTCTTTACATATTTACATGTACCTAGTACCAAAAATATTATCTAGTCAAATTGTCTACTTAATTAATTTCACTATGCCAAATTTCATTTGTTTCAAATTTAATCATTTATTTAGTTAATTTTCAATACCTTGCCATTCTCATGTAATTTATAGCTTGACACGTGTGACTTGCTCTTTTTACGATAAACCGACTCGTAGCAAGTCTACCTCGTGAGCACGTTTTAGCTAAAATCCCTTTGTATGCATGTATTTCATGTGACTGACATTTATAAAATGAAAATTTCAAAATGAAATGTGTGTGATAGTGCATGTATGGACGGTCGAGGATATTATATTTTATGAGAAACTAAACTCTTTGATTGTCTCATAAAATTGGATATTCCAACTTTTAAATGCTTGCTTCAATCCATAAATGGACATTTAAAGCTTACATGCTTTATTGCCATCTTTAGATGTGAATCCATCTAGTTGTGCCATGTACACTTCCTCTATGAGGTTTCCATTAAGGAAAGCAGTCTTCACATCCATTTGCCAAATCTCATGGTCATAACGACTGGGCAAGGTTAGGAGTGAAAGGTTTTGATCATGTATCACATACATATAAAGCAGCGAAAATAAAAAATTTTCAAAATCCGAATCAAAGGATTATACATGCGCCAATTAAAACTAATTTAACCAAAGAAAATTCAGAATTTATACCTTTATAATTTCTTGATTTTTCTTCAACTTCTAACCTTGTTGGGTTGTAGCAAACCACAACAATCCAATCTAAGATTGTCTCTAACAATATCCACGCGAAGATGAGAGGATGAAACCACTAGGGAGATGGCTTGAACATACCTCAAAGTGCTAGCAATGGTGTATGTTTATATGAGAAGAAAATTAAACTCTTTAATTTTCTTGTTGTCTCCAAAAA
>CATIWF010038545.1:0-35078 GCA_949630135.1 Balakata baccata | reverse complement strand
AGGAATCTCATTATCATGATCCCATCATGATTTCCTTCATGCTATGTTTCATATCATGGACTTTCATTAATCAGTTTAAGATCTATATCAATTCATATGCAAATGAACACTAATATAATGAAAGAATGCCTTTATGAATGTATACACTAAGTGCTTAAGGCGATTGCCTTTTGTGCACATCTCTAACAGTGTTGAGCTGAATTATGGTTGTGTATAATATATGAACTATGATAAGCGATATGATGTATTTATTGTTATGATGAAATGAAAGATTGTTTGAGATATTTCACTTCGTCTTGCACATATATTAAAATGTGTATAATGTATGATACATGTCAATTAAATCTATATGTTGTTATGTACCACTAAGCATATTGTGCTTAGCATGTGAATGTTTCACATGCTAGTGTAGATAGAAAGTTGTTGACAATAGAAGAAGCCTACAGAGAGAGGAAGTGAAGGACAAGAATTTGGGGTGGGTGATACAACTTTATTTATGTATTTTCTTTTGGGATGGGAGTTAGTTTTTGTTCATGCTTTAGCACATGTAAAGGTTATATTTTGATGGATTTTGTAAACATCTTGGGCATGTGTGAGCCCTAACTTTTATATTTTGAAGCTTTGTGTTAACACATCTTTCATAAATTATTTCTTTATGTTTACTTTAAGTCATCATGGCCATGATGCAAAGTTGTTTTACAAGAACCGATTTTAATCTCTCATGCATTGTAATTTTTCTCTATATAATTAGGAAGGGCCTCCTAATTATATGATGGGGTATGACACTAGTAGCCAAGAGGATGCTTCGCTTCCTTGATCACTTGGAGTGTTGAGAAAAATTCGGTGGTAAGTTCATTATGCCCAGCCTCCATTGGCATGATGAAAGTGGTCTAACCCATTTCTTCTATGGTGGCCATAACTTCATTCTTAACACCAAGTTTCTCTAAGTCATCCAAGTTCAATGTTTTGTTAGAGATGAACTTTTTGTTGGTGATACAGACTTGGCGTTGTTTCTCTTATTTGCAAAAAGGAGTTAAAGATAGCTTCACAGGAATCAAAGTTGGTGGAGGAAGAAGCCACACCCTTCCCTTTGGAAGCACGAACCTTAGAGGTGCCTATCTTTGGAGCTATAGGAAAGAAGAAATGGAGATGAACAGAGTTTGAAGATTTTAGAGTGATAGAGGTTAGAGAAAGAGTTTTCAATGCAAAGTAATTGAAAAGAGAAAAGAAATGGGGTATTTATAGTGTATGAAAGGTCAAAGTGACAGTTTGAAGGAATATAAGGGAGTTATGGCAGATTTGAAATGGTTGGGCGGTTTAAAAAAGCTGCCATCATGTCAGTCTCGATTGGGAAAGGGTGGTTCCCGACCGAAAACCGTCCAACGATCAAAAATTTTGAAAGACAGTACAAATTCCTGAGCAAGGTACATGGGTTCTAGAGCGCGAAGCATTAAAGGGTGTAATAGTTGGGAAGAAATTCAAATCTTCCGACCGAGACAAAAGGGTTCCCGAGTAAGAAAATAAAAAGAACTGCAATAGTTAAGAAAAAATTCAAATTTTGCAAGCAGGAGGGGTATTTTGTAAGCAGGAAAGATGTCTCGAGTGGGAGTTACACGTAAAAAGAAAATTAAGAGGCAAACAAGGAAAATAAACTAAAGTATCTTAGTGTGGCATATCATAGATGATCACTATGATTGTTTTTTTATCATTTGAGCCTTTTAGTTCATCAAATTGAACTTTAAGAAACACAAATGTCCAAGATATGCATACAAATATACATAGATCAAATAAAGAGCATGGCATCTATATCAATCAACCAAAGAGCATATAATTTACATAATAATGTTCATACATATGAATGAATGTGAATGCATGACTTGAAATATTTTAAATCAATGTGCTCCCATCAAGCATACCAAGCTCTTTTTTTACAAAAAAAAAAACCTTTCATCATTGAGAGGCTTAGTGAAAATATCCATCAATTGGTTGTTAGTGTCAATAAATTCTAACACCACATCCCATTTTGGACATGATCTCTTAAGAAATGATTTTGAATGTCAATATGCTTGCTCTTAAAATGTTGAATGGAATTTTTAGAAAGATTTATTGCACTAGTATTATCACATTTGATGGGGATGTGATCAATCACTTGACCGTAGTCCTTGAGTTGTTGTGTCATTGAAAAACCTTTAGTACAACAACAACCTGCCGCTATATATTCTACTTTAGCGGTGGACAAAGCAACCGAAACTTGTTTCTTGCTAAACTAAGAAATTAAATATTCACTAATAAAGTGACAAGTTCTAGAGGTGCTTTTTCTATCCAAAAGGCAACCAGCATAATCAGCATCCAAAAAACCAATGATATGAAATGATGTATTTCTAGGATACCATAAACCTAAATGCATGGTGCATTAAAGATATTTTAAAGTCCTTTTTACCGCATGCAAATGTGATTCCTTAGGACATGGTTGAAATCTAGCTCATAAGCATACACTATACATAATATCGAGTCTAGATTTGGTTAAATAAATAAGTGAACCAATCATACCTCTATAAAACTTTTCATCAATAGATTTACCCTTTTCATCTTTGTCCAATTTACTTGATGTACTCATTAGGGTCTTAGTATTCTTATATCCATCCATTCCAAACTTTTTTATCAATTCCTTTGTGTACTTGGATTGATTGATGAAGATGCCATCTTTACATTGCTTGATTTGAAGTCCAAGAAGAATTTAAGCTCCCCCATCATGCTCATCTCAAATTCCCTAATCATATACTTAGCAAATTCTTGGCAAAGATTTTCATTAGCAGACCCAAAGATAATGTCATCAACATAAATTTGAACAATGATAATGTCATGCTTACACTTTTTAATGAAAAGAGTTGTATCTACATGTCCTTTAGAAAACCCATTGTCTAGAAGAACTGCATTAAGTCTTTCATACCAAGCTCTAGGAGCTTGTTTCAATCCATACAAGGCCTTAGTGAGCTTATAGACATGGTTTGGAAAAGCATGATCTTTAAAACTGGGAGGTTGTTTTTAACACCCCTTAATATAACTAGAATTCCCTCTAATTACACCAACGATGTTACCATGCATGAGTTTCAAAATAATGATCAATTTAAAACTTGTTAATGCACCATGGCCATGATATCTTACTAAAATAAAACATCCATGCATGAATAATTAAAAACTTCCTCAATTATAACAAGATACAATATACTAGCTTCACTAGCCAAAGCTTTACAAATTGTATGGCGAGTTACAAATTTACATATCCTTAATGCTTGAGGCATGTATAAATGTAACTACCCCAAATCCAAAATACAAAACAAAATAAAAAAGAATAGTATAAATCTACCACCAACCCCTATGATTGTCCTTTAACGCTTTGGTGACTTTATCTTCATGTCAACTCTTCAAGCTATCTACGACCTGTGTGGGAGATAAAATATCCACACACTAACCAAACCCTGCTTAGTGGTATATATATATATATATATATATATATATACATGCACACAAGCATACAACACTTCCCATGAGTATACCACTATGATTTGCATAAACATAATAATTTTAACCATATCTAAATTGTGAGCACAATATTATAATATATCACATATTGCAAACACACAAGCTCCACTGAGCTTCCCTAGTTGAGAGCATCCAAATATCGGGCCTTAAGCCACCTCAATTAGTAAGACTAAGAGCTTCCAAATACTAGGCCTCAAGACACCTTAGTCTTACACAAACAATGGTCAAAGACGCCTAAATACCAGGCCTTAAGTCACTTTGACCCCCTTCCAAGGTACCATGTTTTATTTCTATCCTCTTTCCCAAGCCTAAAAGCCTCATACAAACTATCATACCAACTATCATATAAACCATGAACCAATACTGAAACCTTTTCACATCAAAATACCCCAAAAAACATCTCAAACAGTGGTTGTCACAGCCAACCTAGCCATGATGTCTGGCCGTGAAGCACACTGCTTCACTTAGCCACCAGATTCCCGGTCCTTTACCCTAATTCTAGCTACCCCATACAAGCACAACGCACACAAAACACTAAAGCTAACTAATTGTAGCCACTCCTAACAACATTCTTAACACAAAAGAGTAACCAACATACCTCACACAAGTCACAACAAGCACCACAATTAAGCCAAATTCACATGAATAATAAATGTCATAAACTAACAACCAACCAACACATTTATGTCACTCAAAGCATATAATTTCATTGTTATCCTCAAACAACCATACCTCTAACCTTCCCTTAAACGCCCATTAATGTCTTACCAACATTCATATAAGTGTTATAATTACTAATCTTACACTTTATTTAATTATTTTTATAACCTTTACATTTATTTCTACCATACATTGAATTCAATAATCATGTCACATAACAAGGAATTCATTACATTCCAATCATATACCCATGGAGATTGTAAAGGAGATCCTTTCTAAAAGGTCTTCTTTGATCCACCATGTGTCGGATCAAGCTCGGTCATTTCCTCGTGGTTAAGGTCCTTCTCCCACATCGGCATCTACAATATTAAAACATCATTTTTAACTATAAATCATCCATAAAACTCACACAACTAACCTCATAACTTGAATTTTCAACCTAAAGGTTCAACCTTAAATCAAAACATAAAATCAGCTTCACCTTAAAATCTCCAAACTATGTCTTTTAAACATTTAAACTCTCTCTAAAAATGTGCTTCCAACCTTAATCAAGCATCAAAGAATATCTTCCCTTAAAAGAAACCCAAAACCCATCTTTTCGACACCCATACATAAGTGGGTCATAACCCATTTCTGGTAACCACACCTATAAACTCCGAAATCAACACAAGAAGATAAAGAAATAGTGTCTCCTTACCTCTTAAAGACCAAAATCACCTATGAAAAGGTAGAGAACTCGAGCTCCCTTCGAGTCCTAAGCTTTCTCTCACTTACCCCTTCTCCTTGAAGAAAAACTCTAAATCCTTGTTCAAATCTTCCTCTAAGATGATAAATCTAGTGTTTGGAGGCTTGAAACCTTCAAAGAATCATGGGGAGGATGAATTTCAGAGGATTTGAGCGTTCTAAGGTTTTAAGACTTTGAAAACTCAATTAAAATGAATTAAAATGCGTGAAAAACCATTTATATCAGCTCCTTCACGACCATAGTCATGGTCATGACACTTTTTAGGTCTGGCTGTGAATAATTCTGGATAAAAAGACCAAATCACGACCATTACGAGCGTGACACTTTGTTGTCACGGGCATGACACTTTAAATTCTCATATTTCTTAATTCTTTCATCTCCTCTCAAAACCCATTGCCCAAAACCAACCATATACCCCTCATATACCTTTTTATCCTTACAATATACCTCTTATATACTTTTAATTACCAAAATGCCCTTTGTATGTCATTCATTCATTTATTTCAACTAAGCCTTATTTAACGGGCATTACATTGTTCAACATAAACTTCCTCTGATATAAAAGCATTTAAAAATTTGCTTTTAATATCCATTTGAAAAAGCTTGAAATTCATATGGCATGCATATGCTAATAAAATATGAATTGCTTCTAATCTTGCCATGGGAGCAAAGGTTTCTTCATAATCAATGTCTTCCTTTTAGTTAACCAATCTAGCTTTGTTTCTAGTGATGTTACCATCCTCATCTAACTTATTCCTATTAATCCATTTACTACCAATAATTAGGTAGGCCTTAGACCTTGGAACCAAGGTCTAAACCTTGTTTCTCTCAAATTGGTTGAGTTCCTCTTGCATAACAATCTCCCAACTCTCATCACCCAAAGTCTCATCAATAGAATTTGGTTAAATTTGAGATACAAAAGCAAGATTAGAATCAAAAAGCTTAGAACAAGTACTTTCACCTTTTTTATGGTCACCAATGATTTGCTCCTTTGGGTGGTTTCTCATAAACTTCCACTCCTTTGGTAGCTCATTGGTTCCTTGCTCTTAGCCTTGAATTTCTTCTTCCTCTTACAAGACCTTTTTTATGATCAAGATTGAGGTTCTCCATTATACCTATAACATCATCCAAAGGAATAACTTTCCCAAGATCAAGTCTACAAGACTAATCAAAATTAACATGCATACTCTTCAACAACTAAAGTTCTTTTATTAAAGACCTTGTAAGCTTTGCTAGAGGTTGAGTAGCCAAGAAAAATACCCTTATCCAATTTTGAGGCAAATTTTCCAAGGTTATCCTTGGTATTCAATGTAAAACATTTGCAACCAAATACTCTAAGGTATGAAATCTTGGGTTTTCTTCCATTCCAAAGCTCATAAGAGGTTTTCTTTAAAATAGGCCTTTTGAAGGTTTGAAATATAACAAGCATTATTAGTGGCTTCTGCCCAAAAGTAGGTTGGTAAACCATACTCATTGAGCATTGTTCTAGTCATCTCTACTAATGTTCAATTTTTCCTTTCAACTATCCCATTTTTTTTAGGAGTTCTTGGTGTGGGAATATCATGTGAAATACCATTTTCTAAGTAATAATTTTTAAAAGGTTTATTTTCAAACTATTTGCCATGGTCACTTCTAATCTTAGAGATAAAGTATCCCTTTTCATGCTTGCATGTTCAAGCCTTCTATGTTATAGCCAAGATTCTTCACTAATAGACATAAGACAACTAGAGGAAATATTAGTCAACTTGTGTAAGTCAATTATGTAAGTATTTCTATCTCTTTCTACTTTGAATATCTCTTTACCATTCAAAAAGGTCATTATGAGCCAAAGATAACTTAGTTTCCCCTATCAAATATTTGACTCACACTTAAAAGATTGTGTTTCAAAACATCAACAAGCATGACATCTTCTATAATAGAAGCATCATTTAGTCCTATGGAAACAATGCCAATTACCTTACCCTTAGCATTGTTTCCAAAGGTGACCTTACCTCTATTAATACTTTTGATGCTTGTGAAGAGGCTTTTGTTACCAGTCATATGCCTTGAGCATCCACTATCCAATAGTCATACATTCTTCTTTCTTGTGGACTTAAGACATACCCACAAAACAAAAGTTCAAGTTTGGTTTTTAAGTACCTAAACAAAATTGGGTCCTTAGGGGTTGGTCCTAGAACAATGTTGATATGCCCAAACTCTATGCAATAATGGCATTCCTTAGTCTTAAAGGACTCTTGCCATTTCACCTGGGGTTTTGGCCCTACAAACTTCTTGTTTGAGGCATAAGAAGATATATGTGCAACAACAAACATATTCATGTGTAATGGGTGCTTTCCTAAGTTCATGCCTCTTATATAAGAAGGCATGGTTGGCCTTTTGAGATTTTTCTCTTGAACCTTGTAAGCCTTTACTACTCTTTCTTTGAGTAAGGCTTTTGTGTGTGATTTGTTCTTTGCCTTGAAGGCAATTACCACAAGAGAAGAGATTTTTGGTGTAGATGCCTTAAGAAATATGGCATTAGGTGTAGATAATGATGATGTAACATTAAAGCCTAAGCCATATCTCACTAAGGGAGGTCTTTGGAATACAATAAGAGCATCCAAATTCTCCTTCCCTTTGTGAAATTTAGAAATAGAGTCTCAACTCCTCAACTTCACTTTTCAGAACATTGTTTTCTTAAAATAAAGCACTAGTTGAGGGTCTAGATGAAAACTCATCCAATGACTTCTTATGAGAAGCATTGGAAGTTTTTAACTCTTCCACAACCTTTTGAAGGTTGGATATATCATCCTTAAGTTTAGAGCTATTCTTTTTGTGAAAATCAACCTTCTCTAACTCTAGACTCATGACCTCAATGAGATCATCATCATAAGCATTTAAAGCATAAGAGAAAGAAGTATAAGTTATCGCATTTGAGTTGTCCTGCAAAACCATGAAGCACAAGTTTGCTATATCTCCTTAGCTTCCATCATCATTACTTGATGTACGATAATCCCATGTAGCTTTGTGGCCTTTGCCTCCTCCATCCTTGTGACATCTGCCCTCGTACTTCTTGAGCCTAGGACATTCAGATTTGATGTGGTATTTCTTAATACATTCATAGCATTTCATATCCTCCTCGTTTTTATTGAAGTTGGATTAGGGGCCTTTAAACTTTGAGGCTCTTTGCTTGTAATTCTTGATAGTCATATACTTGTTGACTATCATCATCTTCATCTTTCTAGATAGCAAGGCTATCTCCTCATCCTCTTCATCTTTCTAGATAGCATGGCTATCTCCTCATCCTCTTCTTCACTTACCTTATAATTACTAATGAGGTCTAAGTCTTGAGTCTTAGAGGAGATGTCGCTTGCCTTTAGTGCAAGATGTAACACCTTATACCTATGGATATCACTTATACTTATATCATGTTATCATGTATTGCATAGAATAAGACATAGTCCTGTTTATAACGATAGATAAATTGTTTTTGAATCATATAACATTATCTCTATGCAATATTTAATAATTTTCCGTAGTATCACAGCCTGACTGTAAATATAATATGCAGATATAAAACCCAAAACATATATGTCATGTTCCTATACATATGTGTAATGCAAGGAAAGAGATTAGTGAGGCTCTGCCGGTGACTTGTGATCCATGTCTTCTATATAGTATGCACCTCCAAAATGAGCTAATTACTCGACTCTTCCTGAAAAATGATGCAATTTGATGAGTTGCAACTCAATGAGAATAATCATCAAAAGCTTTCTAAAGTACTAAGTCAATCACAATTACAAGTAGCAATCGTTATTCGTACACATTTTGCATGTTATTCTATTTATCAATATCATATGAATATAAATAATACTAAATCATGTAAACATTTCATTTGCTTATACTTATGCTTATGTCATTTTCTTTTTGTTGTGACTAGGCTAAACAAAAATGTCCCGGGTTTCCATGTGAACATTTGCATTTGCTAGCTAGCTTGATCATTTGTAACATTTACACATTTGTTAGGCCATAAGCCTTTTCTTTTGTTTTTGAACATTTGCTTAGGCCATAGGCCTCTTCTCTTTCTTTAAAATGCTATTTAGCTACACATAACGCCTTTTAAGTCTATATGCATATGCATTTGCAACAATCATTATACAGTTCAGTCAACTTTTGCCTTATACAAAGAAAATCTATACATGTAATCCAAACATGTACTTTGCATTCAATACAGTCTCATTGGTCATATCATAGCCATCATGTAATTCAAATAAAGCAAATCAAGTCACATTACACATAGCATGTACCAAAGAAATCGTTCAATAATTAAACTCACATTTTCTTTTGATATTGAGCTTCTAACTTACTGTCCTTTGCTTCCTTGGGGGTCTCCAATATGATGTGAGCCTAATTGAATGTACACTTGGTTAATTGGTAGCTAAATAAACTTAGTGAAACTTAAACAAATTGAAATATGCATAATATGGATCACTAACTAGGGTTTGGTATAATGGCGGTGTGACCTTCATGTGTTCAGTAGCTTATAACTTTTACTATACTAGTCCAATTTATATGATTCTTATTTCTAATTAACGCTAACATGTAGGGCTACCACATAACTAAATTTCATAACAATTGGACCCTTGTGGGATGTTTTATACAATTTATAAAAATGTTCTGTTCTCTGCCCTGTTCTTGACCTTAGGCAATTTTGTGACACCAATTTTGCTTCTTCATATCTTACCACATGTAAGTCATATTTGTATGAAAATTTGTATAAACATAGATATGTTAAAATGGAACATGCTTTATGTTAACAACTTTCATCCATTCTGCCTCTAAGATCCTCATATGGTAGGGTAAGTTTGACTAGTTAGAAACAAGGCTGTCATCCAGACCAGTCTGATTGTGAAGGCTATAATGCACAACATATATAACATATTGAGGTGAACTTTGTGCCAACATTTAGCTACGACATGTACCTATAACTTTCATTTTTTGACCATTTATATATTATGTTTATAAGGAGCTCAAATGGGCAAACAACTGACTGGACCTGCCCAGGACACTAAGTAGGTAGCTCAAATATGGAACAGACATGACTCTCTTGCCCATAACTCAAAATCCACCCCCAATTTTGTCCTGAAATTTTTTGTAAAACTAGATAACACATATCTACAACTTTTATGTTTTGAGTTTCCTCAAATATCTACTCTATCATATAGAAACATAATCAAAATAGTAGATGATTTAGTTAGGTTCCTCAATGGAACCAGTTCTAGTCTGATGCCAATATCTTTTCACAGACACCAAATCATGCAAAACTATTTATATAGCCGTAAACCTAAAACATAAAACTACAACTTTTATGTTTTGTGTTTCTTTAGATTCGGTCTACAACTTGAAGGAAATTGAGGCCAACTTACTGCCCTTGAAATAGAATCAAGAATTACACTGTGTTGCTTATACCTTCATAAACCTAGCTTAACTAATTTCTTAACTCAAAATTAACATATAAGAGAGGAGAATTACCTTAAATATGGCTAGATGATGGAGTCTGGAGCTTGGAATCAAATGAAAATGAAGAAGGAGATGGAAAAGCAAGAAATGGGAAAGAAGGCAGCTTAAAGCCCTCTTTAACCGACTCAAATATGTCCCAACTTGGTTTTTTTTTTTTACTTTTTCTGATTTATTAATATAACTTAAATAAATAATAATAATAATTTAATTTATTATTATTATTATTATTTTCTCTACATATTTACATGTACCTAGTGCCAAAAATACTATCTAGTCAAATTATCTACTTTAATTAATTTCACTATGTCAAATTTCACTTATTTCAATTTTAATCATTTTATTTAATTTCATTTTCAATATCTTGTGTCCTTATTTAAATTATAACTAGACACGTACGACTTGTTCCTATTGTGATAAACCGACCCATGACAAGTCTATTTCGTGAACACGTTCACGCCAAAATCAATATGTATGCATGTGTTTCATGGGAATAACATTTATAAAATGTACATATTCAAATGAAATATATGTGATAATGCATGTATGAACGGTCGAGGATATTACACAATAGGCTTCTTCTCCCCCCAAGCTCATTTTCCCTATCAAGAGCCATCTCATGCATTAGAAGCTTACCAATGAGCACATTAGTAGGAATGTAGCTCAAATTCTCATTGGCTTCTTTTGTACCCACCACCAATGTTATGAAAACCAGACCCACCTGGCCGATTCAACCAAGAACCGGCCACCAAACCAGTCGATTTTAGGTAGAAAACCGGAGAGGTATTGAACCGGGAGAAAAAACGGCGAACCAGCCGATCAAACTATGAATTGATTTTTACGGGTTTTTTTTAATTTTTTGCAAAAAAAAATTTATTTATTAAATTTGATCCAATCTAGCTAACTCGACCGGTTTAACAAAGAAATTGACCCTAAAACTAGATAATTAGCCACAAACTTGTTAAATTGGTCAAAATAAATATGTTTTTGAAGGCTTAACACACTCTTATTTATAATATGCTATGTCATTTTACTTTTTTCTACGTAGAATTGTTCACTTTTTTTATATATTTTTTTCTTGTTTCCTTTTTATATTACTTTTCTTTCACAATTTGAGATTTTTTATTGATTATATTTTCAAGTTATATGTTACCGTTATATTTAATAATTAATTAAATATTAAATTATAAAAATATATAAAATATAATTTTTTTTAAAAATAATACAAAAAAGAGAATATGAGACATGTTATATTAGTGTTGTATACTAGGAATGATCTCAAACAACTTATATTCTATTTTTATTATGTATAAGACATTATGTTTTATTATATATGAGACATATTATATTTTTTGAAAATACTACGTAGACCAGTTTGATCCCGGTTCAATCTTAAACCCGTAACCCGCTAGCTTTCCCAGTTCATTGATCGGGCTGGTTTTTACAATATTGCCTGCAACTCTTGAGCTATAATCCTTCATAGGAAGACTTCTTAAGATCTTGTTATTGACATCTTCAAGACTTGTATGTCTTCCATATCTCTTCATGCTATTAATGATGGAAAGTAGGCGGTTTGTCATGTCGATGATGGACTCCTTAGTCTTCATCTTGAAGAGCTCATACTCGTTCATGAGAAGTTGAATCTTCCTTGAGTGGACTTGCTTGGTGCCTTCATGGTAGTTCTCCAAGGTCTTCCATATGTTATATGTGGTTGGACAATGTTGAACTCTCCCACACTTTTCAAAGGAAAGAGAGCTTGCTAGAATGGCTATGGCCTTCTTGTTCTTGCTAATTGCTCTCCTGTGTGGTTCGGCCTACTCATGCCAATGAAGAATCTCTTCTTCACCTTCAACATTCTTCTATGTTAATGGTGTCTACAAACACTATCCCAAACATCAATGCCTTTACTATCCAAGTGTGCTTCCATCCTAAACTTCCAATAGGCATAGTTGGACCCATCAAAGTAAGGCTTAAGGCTTTGGAATCCTTCTTGGGACATTGTTGATCTTTGCTAGAGCTGATGAAGCTTGAATTCTAGACCTTACTTTGATTATAATTGTTCCCAAACAATCACCAAGAAGGGGGCAATGAATTGGTGGGAAATTAAAAAAATCTTGCACACAACAAAGTAAGGAAAGAAGGAGACACAAATTTTATAGAGGTTCAGGTGTTAACTAACCCTACTTCTCTCCCAATCACAATTGGGTATTCCCTAATCTAATACCTAAGATTACAAATGGAGTTTTAACTAGCTCACTCTCAACTATATGTTTTCCCAATCAACCCAAAATTTCCTTATGTTTTAATGGCTCACACAACAATCAATTCCTTGTAATCTGGCTCTCACATAACCCAATTACACGATAACCCTATTGTTTAAGGCTAATACTTGAACCCTTATAAATAATTAATGAAATAGAAATTGAGAAAACAAATTGCAAGAGCTTTGGCATATAGAAAGTAATTAGATGAATTAAATGGCCTTTTGGTATGGTATTTATACTGATTAACAACCAATCAGTCGTTACAAATAGGTGTCATAACTCTTTCTAACATTCTCTTATAGGTGCATTTAATACTTCCTACAGAGGCAATTTCCAACTCATGAAAGTAGGTTTCCAGGTCGAGAAATCCCCTATTGTGACATGTGGCATCGTTTGGTTGGCTGATGGCTCCAATGGCTAGTTCCTATATGAATTTCCCAATTGGGACTTATTTTTCCCAGTCGGGACTTCCTCAATAATCCTTAACCTGAAGATTGGGATTGTTGACTTCGAGCCTTTCCCGACTAGGACACCTTTTCGCAATCAGGACTTCTGTCAATCAACCTTGGTCGTTTTGACTTCCCTGATGATGTGGCACAATTTGGTAGAGGAGCCTTCCAACGATTATGAATTTTTAAATTTCTTGATCATGCCTCTAGTTTTCCTAATCGTGACTGAAGATTTCCCAAGCGGAATAGGGCTTGTCCCAATCTGTATTGGCCACTGGACCTTAGGAAGACCAAAGGTCGTCATTTCCCGATCTGGACTCCATTTTCCCAGTCTAGAATGATGTCACGGGCAGGAAATGGTCGTCCCAAGTGGGACTTTCATATCCTCAAGATTTGCTTGACTTGTTCATTGGGTAAACCAAAACCAAATGACTTGAAACTTTGAACACTATTAAAACAACACTAAATGAAGATATTAGTGACATTTAATTTGATCGTCAAGATCAAAATAGAGAGCAATGACTCTAAGGTCAACACCAAGTACTCCAACTAAAATCATCTACTATAGTAAGAAGATAATATGCCCCTATAGTAGTTGATTTCTTATACGGGACCAACAAATCAAGGTGAATCAGGTTAAAGGCTTTATTAGTTTGTATATGACTAATTCAAAAGGTACTCATATCTTCTTAGCTTCACAACACACTCTACAATGATTTAACAGCTTACTATGTTTCAGAATAGGCAAATGCCTTCATAAAAAGACTGAGGATTGGCCCAGCTATTGGTGGTAGGTATCCATATAATATGTATTATTATTCACTGTATCAGGTGTAGTACAATTCTTATCTAGCTGCAGCCAATACAGCCAATTTGTCGTTAGAGAAGTGCTATAAAGGCAAATCACCTTTTGTACTTATTGTACAAATGTATTTAATTAACAAAATGCATTTTCATTAATTTGATGTTCATTTAATGTATGAATTGATAGTGATCTTAAATCAATTAATTAAGTCATTGATACATAACATAGCATGAACGAAATCGTGATGAGATCATGAAAATGAGATTCCTATCATTTTTAATTATGTTAGTACCTAAATTTTCCCTAGTCACATGATCAATGAGATGGGACATTATTAATCCGGATAGACTAGCATATATTATACTCCTTGATTGAAGCAAACAGTAGATCTTATAAGCTATAAACATGAGATGTTTAGAGTTAACATATAGATGCTTGCTAAGAGTAGTCAAGTATATTAAATGACCTACTATAAGACAATCATATGGATTATCCATTCAAATATCAATGGTAGTCTCATCATAGCAATGGTGCAAGTATCCTTAGACTTGAGGCACTTAAGGATATCTTGGATACTGATTCTGTGCTTTGACTCCATTCCTTATTGTCTCACAATGGTCGCTCATAAGGTGGTAATTGGGTGCATCTTAAGGTATTCGAAGGTAATTGGGTAGCCAACAAGGAATGGAGTAGTCAACAAAGGTAATTAGGTATAGCTTAAAGTATTCGAAGGTAATTGGGTAGCCAACAAAGGATTCACCACTCCTGATAGAAGGAGTGTATACCCATGGCCTCTTGTCGGGATCATCACTTAGGATTCTTTGGCCAAAGTGGAAATGTCATGAAGATGATCTTCAGTGACATGTCTAGTAGAGTAATGAGTTTCAAGGACAAGATCTAACATCACTTGGGCTAAGTGTGACGTAGTCAATCTAGTGGGAGCTAACACATTGTCCATGCTTTGAATCGAGTAGGGTATAGAATGGTGAAAGGACGAATTATTGTCTGTTGAAAGGTTCATAGTCAAACCACTGACTTTCCGGCCAATTGGAGGTCATGATGTGTTGCTAGATACCATGACTTGCTCGAATTAATTGTTAATTTCAATGGCCAACATAACCGAGAACCTAATAGGTCACACGTATTGGAGGTGTGAAGAATGAGTAAAATGGCCATTCAAAATAATGAGATAATTATTTGGGATCGGACTGTGATGGGATTATGGAAAGATTCCGAAAAAATCGTTCGGGAGGGGTCAAGGGCCCGTTCATACTACTACTACACGCTAGCAACAGCCAGCGCTAGCCAATTCCCTTTTAGCATTTTTGGCAACCCTAGGAGTTTTGGAAACATTTATAAATAGGGTTTTACATCAAAAAACATTTGATAGCCACCAAAAGGATTAAGAGTTAATTCTTATAAAATTTTCTCAAATAACACACACCTTGCTAGTACTTTGTATGTATTCAAACCATCACCTTTGAGGTTTCATTCTTCCATTTCCACATGGATCAACACTAAAGGTGATCCAAATTTGGTTTGTTATGGTTTGCAACAGCCCAATAAGAAAGAAAATTGAAGAATCAACCCAAGAAATTAAATGTATAAATAAGTATGCATTTTTTAATTAATTTTAATCGCACAAGTAGAATCATATATGCATTTTTGAATTAGTTTTAATAGTACAAGTAGAATCATATGATTCAAGTTTTGAAAAATTTTAATTTCTGCAGTATTTTTTGGTATGTGATACATCTTCAAAACCTAACAACTACTAACTGAATTGGGTTAAGAACATGTAGTATAAGCAAAAAGTTGTGAAACTAGATTACAAGGAAAATACTGTAGTAACGAGTCTTTATAAAACTGAATTATATAAGGGAAAAAGGATTATGAATTTAGAACATACAAAGCACCTTACACTTTTACCAGTGCAATGAGCTCCTTAGTCTTCTGGTCTTGTAAAAGGCAAAATTGTGGAAAGAACAAGAAAATGATGTTAGTAGATTGAAGCAATTTACAAACAGTTAAAATGTTGTATTAAAAGGTTGGGATATGGAAAAATTCATGTGGGGATGAGTTTAGGATATAAAGTTATTCGACCTATGTGATGGATAAGGGTAGTGGTTCCATTTGGGAGATAAACTGGAATTTTTGTGTTGGTTTGGGTGGTATTTTGTATTAGGTTTATGTTTGAAAACATGTGGCTTGAAGCTCTAGTGTCAATGATCCAAGAATTAGTCTCAACTAAGTCAAGTATGTGAAAGGCAAGATGTGCAAGTTTATCACCTGCAGAATCCAATTTTTTAACAAAGTTCACCATATTCTCATCTGCATGCATCTTTACTCTTAAACATCTCACAATTTCTAGTTGGAGAGTTCCATGTTTGTCTTTCTCCATTCAATGGATCTTGATGCAACAAATTTAGTACTCCCAAGTGTACGAACCAGTATAGGTCGGCCATTTTACACATGAGGTCGATCTCATAAGGAACGGTTCGGCTTAAATTCCAAATTAATTAAAATTATCAATAAACACGGAAAATAAAATTTGAAACACTTTAATCCGATTTTGAGAATTCGATTAATTAAACAAAAACTGAAATTAAATTGAAAGCAATTAAGAAGTAGAATTAAATCAATGGGATTAAGCAAATACTTAGCTTTGCATCCCCAATTTCGCATATCCCCTCATTTAATTAAGTCCCAACGAATCCATATTTAATAGCTATCGCTTTTATCACCAACTAAATATTGTCACGAATTAATTACTGTCCAATCCAATTTTCAAGTTAATTACAGGTGGTTCGCCTAATAATTAAACCTAATATTTTTATTTCCAATTTAATAATTATTGATCAGACAATTATCAAATGTAGAAATTAATTAAGATCAATTGAAACTAAAGAACATTATAAATTTATTCCCTAAAAAATTTGAGGTTCAATACAAAACTAAGTTTAGCTAACTAAGCACCTAGAATAATTAGCCAAGCATTATCTTAGCAAAGGTCATGCTTATAATAAATACTAAACAAACCATTACAATTAAAAAGATAGAGAATAAAAGAAAAGCTCCATAAAGAAATTGAATCCTCAAACATGAAGACTATTATAGGTCGTCTAATCTCTGGTTGAATCTCCAAGCAATCTTCACGAATTAATTTTGGTCTTCCCAATTGAAGTACAATAAGAATCCCTGGAAGAATGAATAGAGAACGAATAGCAGAAGAAAAGAAAAAAAACAATGGAAGATAGATTGAATAACCTAAACTAAAGTCTAATAAAATAAAAAGAAATCCTAATTAGAGTCTAACTGCCCTTTACAATTATTTCCCCAAATAAAAATACTCGTAAAAAAATTATACACCAATCAGTGCCAAGTTAATTCCAGAGTCCTAGTTGAAATCGGATTCAGCTGTAAAATTAACATAAGCATGTGCACAGTAGCAAGATTGAAGCGCACACGAGCATGCTATATCAATACGGCGAGTGCATAGAAAATAAAAAATTTGATGGCCCACAATTAGTATAGGTGTGTTGTTTGTGGTGCTATACTCTTGGTAAACACAACATGACTTCACGTTGATTCAGCCTGGGTGTATTGATACAAATTCTCCCTTTTGGTCCTCAAATTGCGTAGAATTTCCATATTCCGTCCAAAATCACCACTGTCCTAAAATAAAACAAATAACACTTTAAATACCACAAAACTTGCACTAAAATTCTACAATTAACTAATAAAATATAAACTAAAAATATATAATATTTAGACTCATCAAATTTCTCCACACTTAAACATTGCTTATCCCTAAGAAATACTCAAGTATTGAAGAAACAAAAACAAACATTCAAACATACAATAACACAACAAATATAAAATCCACAAATAAATTTACAATAAATTCACAAGCTTGGTAGCATTCCTAATAATCCCTTAAGTATCACAAATGCACCAATTGTACCAAAATCAAAACTACATAACCAGTTATGCTTAGAACAAATTTAATACCCATCTCACACTGTTATTTAAAAATATACCAACTTAATTACATCATTGCTTAACATATATAATAAAAAGTAATTTAACAAATCTATTTATCTACAAATATCAAAGATATATGTATTAAGTTCCCTCGCACTTATTTTTTTCACATCTCTCTATTCCCTCAAAGTGTTTAGGAAATAATTTCAAGCTATCTCTCATTCAAAACACAGCAAGCACTTCTATAGGTTTGCATCCTAATCCAATCTCCACTGCTTATATTACCGCCAAGACACATATCAAGAGGTCTTTACAGGATTATAATGTGGCTAGGGTGATAGGAAAGTTAAAGGGAAAAATAAGGCTGAATAGTCATAAGGATTAGCACCAATCAAAGATATATAATTAATTTTAAATTTCTATAGCTATTAGAGTGATTTCAACTTAATAGAAACAAAAGCTATTCAAAGATATGCACTCTCTTTTTTTTTCTTTTTTTTTTCTTTTTTTTCTTTGTTTTTTTTAATTTTCTTTTTTCTTTTCTTAAACTCTCAATTTTTCCTTTTTCTTTTTTTCCTTTTCTTATTATTTTTTTTCTGTGCACACATTGAATAAATTAATGACTACTGCTCAAAATTTAGCAACTCACAACAATAAACCCTAACTATTGAAAAGCATATTTGTCATTTTTTTTATCTCTAATTGATACTAACCCTTATAACTGTGGGTAATAAGAGTGGATAAATAAAGAAAGGATAAATTTGGCTAATTAAAATGTAGTTAAAACAATAAAAGAAGGTCTAGGCTCATAAATAAAATCAGGGTAGGATATAAAAGAAAGCCAAAATGGTAATTTTAGGTGCCTCTATCATTTAAATATCTTGACAATAAAAATTTCAGTCTCAATCAGCATCTGAATGCAAATTCTAGAGAAATCATGTCATGCTTGAATTTATTCACACAAAAAAAACTAAAGAGGATAGCTTTCAGTGATAATAGCTCAAACACTCACGAAAGAAAATAAAAGGTGGCATACAAGTGTTGAGGACTTAACACAAAGCCTTGACAAATAAAATTCATAACCTAATTAGGAGCAACAAAAAAAATTAAGGTAGAGAAATTTAAATAAGAGTGTGCTAAAACCATTAAAATTATTCTAAGTTTCATGATCATGTAATCCTAACCAAAACATGCTATAATATTATTTTATAGACTAATTAATGGGAAAACCAAAGATAAAACCAAGCCTATAAATATCAAACATACAAAAAAGACATGCAACTTCACACAAAAATGAATAAAAAGAATTGAATTCTTTTTTTAAAAGAATATGACAATTTTTTTTTAACAAAAACAACAATATTTTTTAATAAAAACACAAAATCAGCACTCAAGAGAGATCACTCTCTCTCCCCCCACACTTAGACTCTACATTGTCTTCAATGTCACAAGAGAAAAACAAATAAAAATAAAAGAAAGGAAACAAACTACTCTTTTAGGGTAAAAATATGTCACTGATTAGGTGGAGGGAAACGTAATAAAAATTCATGCATCAACCGAAGCTGCTCCTCCTGTGTATACTCAATCTGCCCCAACCAATCCAGAAGATGTTATACGACAAAATATGGACCTACATTCACATTTTGAGGTTGTTCCTACCACTAATCTTGATGCTTTAGTTGGGGCTATTTTATAGCCACTACTGTTTTCCATTGGATAGAAATGCCTATTCTTTTTGCCAAACCTACTCTCTATAAGGCAATACTATTAAGAACCCTCAAACTCGACATAGGCATTAAAGTACAAAATGTATGATCAAATTGATAAAAGTACTAAGCAAAGGCAGTAATAATGTGTCCTAATCCTAGCATAGATTTATTGTGTCGTATGGTGTAATGCATCTACTGGAAAACAAATTATGGGGTGCAAACTCTAGTTCCATATCGCATATACTATAAAGATAATTCAGATATAGACACTTTATTACTTTCAGTTTTACAAAAGACAACATAACTCATGAATTTATGCAACACATTAATGCAAGGATTATTAAAATGTGAAGGTGATGCATTTCTAGGATTAAATTTATATTTTCCAGTCAAGGAGTGCCAAGCCTATTCAGTGTCAAATTTATCCAAAAATGTCATGCATGATTTCAAAATTTACCACATAATCGATGTCCAACAATCGAAATACAATTTCAATGCAGGTGCCGTTAACAACTAGAGTGGTGTAAAATTCAAGCATCATTTCCCTAAAGTTGGGATATGATAAAGAAATAAAATTTTACCATCCTATATTATGTGCATAAGTCGGCACCCCACCCAGACTACCTAACTCTATTAGAGTAGCAAAATCCAAGAATATGGGGGCTATAAACGGTCGTCTATCAAATTTCATACATTTCATACCTTCCTCTTCATAATAATAGGGAATTGAACACCGTACTTGATAGAAATATCCTTGAAATTGTATTTGCTAGGATAATTAGCATTTTTTGTTCTAAGCCTGGTAAGCAGCTTAATCAAAATACAACAAAAAAAATTGCAAAGTAAAATGAGAGAAATTCGGATGCACTTGGTTAAAATGGGGAAGAATTGAAAATATGAAAAGAGTTATATAGGAAAAGGGTTTTGAAGAAAAATTAGTAGATAACATGCCTGAGCCAAATTTACCTACCATTACTGTGTCACTCGTGAGAGAGTGCATTCGTTTTCACTAGCATGCAAGTCATGATAGAGCAGGCGTTAGGCACTGCAGGAGTGCTGTGGAGAGGCATGTTGGCTCGCTAAGTGAGATGGACTGATTGAACTGATGCAGCGTAGAGAGGCGTGTTACACTTAACAAGGCATGCTGCGCTTTTTCTTCTTCTTTTTTTCTCAAACTGATTCTCTTTTTTTTTTTTTTTTTTACTTTTACTTTTCAGAATGATTCTTTTTCTCTTTTTATGAGGTGTGTTCTATTTTTTTTTTTAAAAAAACCATTTTTCTCTTCTTTTTTTACCTTATTAATTTTTTTAAATATCAAACATGCGTGTGTTGGTTTAAAAAAAATGACACGCTCGCATTATTGCCTCCAATACCATATTTCCGAATGACATGATCCTGTGTCAAAATGGCACTTCCATGTTAATTGGTCCAGTAGCATCCCTGCTAATGACACGATTCATGTCAATGTGTAACTCGTGCATAGTGGCTCTTTGCTTATTTCTTCATTCCCACCTCTAAATTTTTTGCATTAAAAAATGAAGTTAGACTCACAAATAACAGCTAAATAAGACTAAAATTAAAATTAAAGAAATCAAATTTAAAACTATGATATGAAGAAATTAAATGTGGGTTGCCTCCCATAGAGTGCTACATTGAAAGTCTAGGCAAGCCTTTGCTAATTTTGATTTAAGGTGGATCTTGCTTGTCATCCTTCCCTACAAAACAAACTGAATTATCCAACTTTTTTCTCAACTTCTACAATCTAAAACCATCAGTAATTTCATAATTAATAGAAGAAAAATTATTTGTAATAGGAGGAGAAAATTTTGGCTTAGATTCAAACATATTAAGTTTAATGGTCACTCTTAAAACTGTCATATTTAATTTTTCTCTTTTAACATCAATGATAGTTTCAGTCATGACCATAAAGGAACAATGAAGAAGGACTACATGTGGGTCATTAGGCATGTCGACTATGATAAAATCTTCTGGCACAATCAACTTACTAATATGTACTAGTAAATATTCAATTATACCTTTTAGATGCCTAATTGTCCCATCTACTAGCTATAGGCACATATTAGTTAGTTGTAAATTCCCCTTCCCAAGTTATATATAGACTGAATAAGGCATTAGGTTGATACTAGCCCCTAAATCTAGCATTGCCTTCGCTTCCTCTTTGCCTATCGTGATATCCACCATGAAACTTCCAAGATCTGGCATCTTTCAGGTAGCCTTTGCCCAAGAATTTTACAAGCATACTTAAGTACCAAAATTTTCTACTCATCACCCATCCTCTTCTTAGTTGACAATAACTCTTTGAAAAACCTTGCATAAAAAGGTTTTTTCCTAACAACATCAAGCAAAGGTAAGTTAATGTCAATTTTAGAAAGCATAGCAAAAATGTCAGAGAATTTATCATTCTTTTTTGGGGAAGGGAATAGGTGGCCTATAAGGCTCTAAAGCCTTATGCAATTTAGATCTAGAAAAGTCCTCCTTATCATCCTCCTTGGTCTCATCTTCGACTTTTTTGACTTCCTCCCCTGGTAATTCTAGCTCCTTCTACACATCTTTAGGCATATCTGCAGTGGAAAAATTGACCAAGTCAATTACCAAATTAATTACGTCATCATAATTACTACCTTCATAAAGCACAATGATTGATTTGGTTTGCTCAATCTAACTAGGCTGTTTTCCTCTTTATTCTCTTGTATTACCTCAGCTATCTGCCCAATCTAGTTCTTCAATCTCTTGAATGATGCCTCAATCGAGTTTATCCTCATATGCTTGTCATGTGTAGCAAGCATGAAGTTTTGCAATGTTTCCTTCAAGGACAACTTCTTAGGTGCATTAGGAGGTCCATTTTGCTTCTCAGGAGGATATACAGGTGGGTTCTGATCGGCATTTCTCCAAGAGAAGTTAGGGTGATTTCGCCATCCCAGGTTGTATGTATTAGCATATGGATTGTACTGTTGCCTGGGTTAGAAAGAATTCATCATATTTACTTGCTCTATTTCACCACCTGCAAAACTATTAGAAGATGGACATACATTAGCACCATGACCATAAATATTGCAAATTCCACATACCTCATTGGTCGGTGCATTTTGTGTGTTGACCAGCACCCTCACTTTGTCAATTCAGCAAGCTTTAAAGCAAACTTGTTTCTACCAAAGACTTCATTCACAGTTGCTCTTCTTCCCCTCACTCTTTTGTTAGGAGTTCATACCCAACATCTCAAATATGTCATATACTTCAGCTGTAGTTCTTTCCCTATAGCTCCCCCAACTACATTATCCATCATGCGTTGATAATACTGGGTCAAGCCATCATAGAATGCTTGACTAGTAACTGGTAGTGAGTAGCCATGATGTGGACATTATAAAAGTAGCGTCCTAAACATATCCCATGCCTCATGGAATGTTTCAGAGTCTTTCTAATAAAAGCCCTGAATTTGAGCCCTTAGCTCTTTTCTCTTCTAGTGGGAATAGAACTTGCCTATAAATTTCTGATATACCTCAGCTCAACTACGCATCGAATTAGGTGGCAATGTCATAGGCCATGCTTTGGCTCTATTTTTCATAGTGTAAGGAAAACTCCTCAGCCTCAATTAATCTTCTTCTAATTTATTCAGGGGGAAAGTTCCAATTGTAGCATAGAACTCCCTAATGAATATCAGTGGATCCTCATTTGTCAAACCATAAAAGGAGGGGAGCATGTTGAGATGTATTCTCTTTAACTCACAAGTTTTAGCTTTCTCCTCAAGGACTACACATGATGTGTTACTGCCAATTACTAGTCTACATAATCCTTCATGGTTAATTGCCTCGGAGCAGCTACTCCTCTTAGTGGATCCTAATTTTTAGGTGGATCTTTTGTCATTCCCCATGTCTGTTCAACTTCTTCCTCAATTATAAGTGAGCCAATTCCTCATTATCTTCAAAAGATTCTTTTGCTCGCTAAACTTTTTTTTGCAGGTCGTATTCTCTCAGTGTATAAGAATCACCAGATTTATCATGTTTGCTAGCACATGCCACAAACACAAAATTAGCAAAAGAAATAAAAACTAAAATAAAAGTAAAAATAAAAATACATAAAATAAAATAAAAAATGTTCGTGAATTAGTTAACTAGAAATCCAATCAATTGTTCTCCGGCAATGGCACCAAAAACTTGATGCAACAAATTTAGTACTTGCAAGTGTACGAACCAATGTAGACTGGCAAGTTTACTCCCAAGATCAATCTCATAAGGAACGGTTCGGTTTAAAATCTAAATTAATTAAAATTACCAAAAAACATGGAAAATAAAATCATAAACACTCTAAGCTGATTTTTAACAATTTGAGTAATTAAACTAAAACTGAAATTAAAATTTGAAAGCAATTAAGAAGTAGAATTAAATCAATGGGGTTAAGCAGGTACTTAGCTTCACATCCCCCAATTGCATATATCCTCTCAATTAATTAAGTCCCAATTAATCCATATTTAATAGCTTTTGCTTTTATCACCAATTAAAAACTGTTATAAATTAATTAGTGTCCAGTCCAATTTTTAGGTTATTTACAGGTAGTTTGCCTAATAATTAAACCCTAATATTTTAATTTCCAATTTAATAATTGTTGATTAGGCAATTATCAAACATAAAAATTAATTAAGCTCAATTGAAACTAAAGAACATCATAAATTCATTCCACAAAAGATTTGAGATTCAATACAAAACTGGATTTAGCAAACTAAGCACCTAGAATGATTTAGCCTAGCATTATCATAGCAATGGTCATGCTCACAATAAATACTAAACTAATTATTTCAATTAAAAAGATAGAGAAGAAAAGAAAAGCTCCCAAGAGAAATTGAATCCTCAAACACGAAGACTGATACGAGTTGTATAATCTACAGTTAAATCTCCAAGCAATCTCCATGAATTAATTCTGGACTTTCTAATTGAAGTACAATAAAAATCCCCAAAGAATGAATAGTGAACAAATAATATAAGAGAAAAAAACAATGGAAGATAGATTGAATAACCTAAACTAAAGTCTATAAAATTGTTGCCCAAACAATCACCAAGAAGGGGAGGATAAATTGGTGGAAAAATAAAAAGTCTTGCACACACAAGGAAGCCAAAACAACAGAAGAGATAGAGACATAAATTTTATAGAAGTTCGAGTGTTAACTAACCCTACTCCTCTCTCCAATCTCAATTGGGTATTCACTAATCTAACCACTTATATTTACAAATCGAGTTTTAGCTAGCTCACTCCCAACTAGGTGTTTTACCAAGGCTAACACTCAATCCAAAATTTCCCTTATGCTTTCATGGCTCACACAACAACCAATTCCTTGTAATTTGGCTCACACTACCCAATTACAAGATAACCCAAGTGTTTGAAGGCTAACACTTGAACCCTTACATAAACAATTAATGACGAAGGATTGAGAAAATAAATTGCAAGAGTTTTGGCACTTGGAAAATAGTTAGTTGAATTAAATAGCCTTTTGGTAGAGTATTTATATTGATTACCCACCAATTAGCCATTACAAAGTAGTGTCATAACTCTTTCTAATGGTCTCTTACAAATACATTAAATGTTGTTTGCAGATAAGGGTTCCCAATCGAGAACATAGCTTTCCCGATCGAGAAATGGATTATTTTGACACATGGCATCTTCTAGTTAGCTAAACCCTCCAACGGCTAGTCCCCATTCAATTTTCCCGATCGAGACTTCTTATGTCCTAGTCGAGACTTGCTCGATGATGCCATAGCCGAGGACTTAGGTCTGCTGGCCTTGAGTGATTCCCGATCGGGAACTCAATCAATTTGACTTTAGTTGTTTTGACTTTATAATGACTTGGCACATTTTGGTGCTGTCTGCTCTTCAGTGGTCATGTCCTTTTGAATTTTTTGAACGAACTATAATATGTTTCGGTCTGGAAATGGCATTTCTCGGTTGGGACATCTCCTGTCCCGGTCTGCTTTCGCTACTGGAACTTTGGAAGATTAGAAGGCAATGTTTCCTCATCTGGACACATATTTCCCGGTCTGTACTTGAGTCCCAGTAGGGAGATAATTGTCCCAGTCGGGAGTTACGCATCTCCAGGAAATACTTGACTTGTTCAATGAGGAATTTATGACTAAATGTGCTGAAGCTTTGAATACTATCAAAACAATACTCAATGAAGATGCTAGCAATATTTAATTTGATTGTCAAGATAAAAATAAAGAGCAATCACCCTAAGGTTGACAATCTCTCCCTTTTTTATTTTGTCAATCAAACTGGGCAAAAATAACAAATTGATGGTGCTATTATCAAATTGACATATAGAATAATAAGCATGCAAAGTTTCACATCATTTAAAGGCAGAAAATGTATTGAATAATTTAAGTCAAAATAATTGACTAAGTTATCATTTCAAAAATAAAGTTAATTTTTGCATAGTTATAATGTTCTTCTCCCCCTTTGTCAATATAAAAAATAATGGATGCATATGAAGCAAAAAGAGGCAATCACCAAATTGACATAGAGATAAAAAAACAAGAAACCATCTTATTGAAAATGTGTTACACAAAAAAAAATGTGTAAACTAAATATGATATAACCACATATCTAAGTACTTAGCCTAAAAATTGGAAGAGAAAAAGGCTAAGTTATGCATTTTCTTCATCACTTGCCTCCTCTTCCTCTTCACCACTCTCTTCCTCTTCATGAATGCCTTGCTTCCCCTTAAATGGTGGGGCTTGTTCAAACCTATAAGTGTATACATTAAGATTGAGTTGCCATTGCATGCTTTAAATATCCAAATGAAGGTGTTGCATCATATCCCTCATGGTGTTAAAGGATTGCATTTGAATGTCATAAAGACTTTGCAAGGTGATTTGTTGTGGTTGAGAAGGTGGTGTTGGAGGCATTTCTAGTGCACTTGAACTTTCTCCTCCTGTGGAAAGCCTTACGCGCTTCCTTGTGGCCTCTTGAGTTGCCTTTTAGGTGTCATGCTGTCCAAAGGCATAAAAAAAGATATCAACTTCCTTAAAGGGCCTTGCAATCGAGGAGATATTGGATGTCCAAGAAGCTCTCATATTGAGTGCGAGATGAAGAGAAAAGTGCACAATTTTCATCTGTCATAAGATGAAGATACCTTACAAGATAAGTGATTTGAGCATGAAGAGAGATGGTTCCTTTGGTAGTGGAGGCCATGGATTAGAATTTGTCAAGAAAAAGATGGGTCATTTCAGTAGGTCGATTATGAATCATGACATAAAGGTAGAGAAGGCCTTCATGAGTGACTTTCTCATTGCTTTCACTTCTTGCATTGATAGTGAAAGTGATGATTCTGTGGAGGATGAAGTAAGAAAGCGTCTTGATATATTTTGCATTGGATTTCTTGTCTTTTCCAATACATCAAAGGGAGAAAGACGCATGGCTTGAGTATTGATGAGGCCTACCTTTTTGAAGCCAAGAGCATCTACAAGTTGATGCTTTGTATCTATTGTGGTTAGCCAAAGAGATGAAATTGAATACCGTAATAGCCGAGAGGGTGTTTTAGGTCTTTGATCACTTGAAGAGTGGAGAGAAATTCGATGGTGAGTTCATCATGGCCATCTTTAAGGGGCATGATGAAATTTGTCCACCCCATTTCTTCAAGGGTGCCAATGACTTCATCTTTGACACCCAATTTGTCAAGATCATCAAGATTTAGGGTGCAATTTGATATGAACTTCTTTGCAGTGATGTTGGCATACCGCTTCTTCTCTTCCCTTGAGAAGGCATTGAAAATATCATTAAAGGAAAAGAAGTTGGAGGAAGAAGCCACACATTTGCCTTTGAAGGCTCTTGATTTCAAAGTGCCAACCTTTGGTGCCATTGGAGAGGGTGAATATAGAAAGAGTTTGAAGATTTTGAGTTTAGAGAGTAAAAATTTGAGAGAGAGAGTTTTTGTGCATAAGTGAGGAAAAGGAGAAGAATAGTGGGGTATTTATAGAGTTTGAAGGGGCATGTTACCATTTGAGGTGTTTAAATGGGAGTTATGGAAGATGGATTTGATTGGTGATAGTTACAAAAGGCTACCATTGAGGCAGTCCAGATCAGGATTGGGGGGTTCCTGACCGGGAACCTTCCAACAATCAAAAATATTGAATTTTTGGACACTGTCCCGAAGAGGACAGGTGTCTTCCCAAGCGTGCACATTTAAAAAGGTGCAACGGTTAGATAATTTTCAAATGTCCCGACTGAGAAAAGTGGTTTTCCGACTAAGACATGAGGATTTACATCGGTCAATACGAAGACCACAAAGTCACGAGCGGGAGGGACAATTTCCTGAGCGGGACACAGTTCCCAACTAGAAATGTGTTTCCCAAGAGGAACTTACAGGTACGTAGAGAATTTTATAAGAAAGAAAAGAGATGTGTCTACAGTACCCTTGTGTGGCATATCATAATTTATGATCATGAATGATTGTGGATAATAGGAGCCTTTAAGCTCATTAAATTGAACTTCAATAGACTTAAAATATCAATTTGTGTTTGCAAATATTTATGAAATAAACAAAAAGCATAGTATCCACATCAATAAAATAAAGAGTATATATTTCATATATAAACATTTTCATTCATGTAAAATCATGATTTAAAGTTTTCTCAAGCCAACATGCTCCCATCAAGCATACCAAGCTTCTTCTTTTTTATAAAACTAAACCTTTCATCATTTAAGGACTTGGTAAAAATATTCGCTAGTTGGTTTTCGGTGTCAATAAAATCCAACACTACATCACCATTTTGGACATGATCTTTTAAAAAATGATGTCTTATATCAATATGTTTACTTCTAGAATGTTGAATGGGATTTTTTGAGAGATTTATTGCACTAGTGTTATCACATTTGATGGGAATGTGATCAATTACTTGGCCATAATCCTTGAGTTATTGTTTCATCCAAAAAACTTGAGTGCAACAACAACCCGCCGCCACATATTCCACTTTGGCAATGGATAAGGCAATTGAAACTTGTTTCTTACTATGCCAAGAAACTAAACATTCACCAATAAAGTGACAAGTTCCGGATGTGATTTTTTTGTCCAAAAGACTACAGGCATAGTCGGCATCCAAAAAACTAATGATATGAAATGAAGTATTCCTAGGATAACATAAGCCTAAATGCATGGTGCCATGAATATATTTTAAAATTCTTTTTACCACATTCAATTGTGATTCTTTAGGACATGATTGAAATCTAGTACACAAGCATACACTATACATAGTATCGGCTCTAGAGGCGATTAAATAAAGAAGTGAGTCGATCATACCTCTATAAAGTTTTTCATCAATAGCTTTACCCTTTCATCTTTATCTAATTTTGTTGATGTACCCATTGGAGTCTTGGCATTCTTGCATTCATCCATCCCAAACTTTTTGATCAATTCCTTAGTGTACTTGGATTGGTTGATGAAGATGCCATCATTGCCTTGCTTGATTTGGAGTCGAAGGAAAAATTTAAGCTCTCCCATCATACTCATCTCAAATTCCCTAGTCATACACTTAGCAAATTATTGGCAAACATCCTCATTAGTAGACCCAAAGATAATGTCATCAACATAAATTTGAACAATAAGAGTGTCAGGCTTATATTTTTTAATAAAAAGAGTTGTGTCAACATGCCCTTTTGAGAATCCATTGTTTAAGAGAAATACACTTAGTCTTTCATACCAAGCTCTAGGGGCTTGCTTTAATCCATATAAAGCCTTAGTGTGTTTATAGACATGGTTTGGAAAAGCATGATCTTTAAAATTGGGAGGTTGCTCAACATATACTTCCTCCGATATAAAACCATTTTAAAAAGCACTTTTTACATACATTTGAAAAAGCTTGAAATTCATGTGACACGCATATGCTAATAAAATACGTAGTGCTTCTAATCTTGCTACAAGGGGAAACGTTTCATCATAATCAATGTCTTCCTCTTGGTTATACCCTTTGGTAACCAATCTAGCCTTATTTGTTGTAATATTACCATCCTCATCTAGTTTGTTCCTATAGACCCACTTACTAGCAATAATTGGATAGTTGTTAGATCTTGGAACCAAGGTCCAAACCTCATTCCTCTCAAATTGATTGAGTTCATCTTGCATAGCAATCACCCAACTTTCATCATCCAAAGCTTCATCAATTGACTTTGGTTCAATTTGAGATACACAAACAAGATTAGAATCAAGAAATTTGGAACGAGTGCTTACACCTCTTATAGGATCACCAATGATTTGTTCCTTTAAGTGGTTTCTTGCAAGTCTCCACTTCCTTAGTAGCTCATTGTTTCCTTTCTCTTGAGCTTGGGATTGCTCCTCCTTTTGAAGTTGTTCCTTACCAACATCATTTTTCTTTGTTGATTTTTCTGATTCTACTTGATCAAGATTGAGATTCTCCATGGAACCTATAACATCATCCAAAGGAATACCTTTCCCAAGAACAAGTCTATAGGACTCATCAAAATTAACATGCATAAACTCTTCTACAACCAATGTTCTCTTATTGAATACTCTATAAGCTTTGCTAGAGGTGGAGTAACCAAGAAATATGCCCTCATCCGATTTTGAGGCAAATTTTCCAAGGTTATCCTTGGTATTTAATATGAAGCATTTGCAATCAAATACTCTAAGATATGATATCATAGGTTTTCTTCCATTCCAAAGTACATAAGAGGTTTTATTTAAAATGGGTGTTTTGAAAACACGATTTGCAATATAACATGCGGTATTAGTGGCTTCCGCCCAAAAGTAGGTTGGTAGACCATACTCATTAAGCATTGTTCTAGCCATTTCTACCAATGTTCAATTTTTTCTTTCAACTACCCCATTTTGTTGAGAAGTTCTTGGTTTGGAAAAATCATAAGAAATACCATTTTCTAAACAATAGTTTTCAAAAGTATCATTGTTATGAGCTAAGAAAATTACCCAAGTAAACCTAGAGTAATCATCAACAATAACAAAATGCACAATGTTTTCCACCCAAGCTAGCAACTCTACTAGGTCCAAACAAATCAAGATGCAATAATTGAAGAGGTCTATAATTGCTTACAACATTTTTGTACTTGAATGCTGATTTGTGTTGCTTGCCTCTTTGATATGGCTCACAAGTCTTATCCTTCAAATATTTGACCTTTGGGAGCCCATCCACTAGTTCATCTTTGCTAAGGCTTTAAATTAAATCCATACTTGGATGCCCAAGTCTTTTATGCCATAGCCAAGATTTTTCACTAATAGATACAAGATAACTAGAGGAAACATTAGTTAACTTGTGTAAGTCAACTATGTAAGTATTGCCTACTCTTTCTCTTTTGAATATCTCTTTAACATTTAAAGAGATCACTAGACATTCATTGGAGCTGAAGGTGACTTTGTTTCCCTTAACACATAATTGACTCATACTTAAAAGGTTGTGCTTTAGACCATCAACAAATATTTCATCATCAATGATTGAAATATCATTTAGTCTTATAGAGCCAATGCCAATTACCTTACCCTTAGCATTGTTTCCAAAGGTAACCTTACCTCCATCCACACGTTTGAGACTAGTGAAGAGGTTTCTGTTTCCGGTCATATGCCTTGAGCATCCACTATCCAAGAGCCATACATTTTCATTTCTTGAGGAATTAAGGCATACCTATAACACATAGATTCAAGTTTGGTTTTTAGGTACCCAAACAACTTTAGGTCCTTGGGGGTTAGTTCTTGAGAGATCCCAATGGGATTTCGTTATTAAACAATGAATGCTAATGTGCCCAAACTCCATGCAATAGTAGCATTGCTTAGTCTTAAAGGACTCCTGCCACTTTACTTGGGGTTTTGGCCTCATAACCTTCTTGTTAGAAACTTAAGAGGAAATGCAACAGCACATACAATCATGTGTAGTGGGTGTTTTCCTAGGTGCATACCTCTTATACAAAAAGGCATGGTTGGCCTTTTAAGGTTTCCCTCTTGAGCCTAGTAAGCCTTTGCTACTTTTCCTTTGAGTAGAGGCTTTAGTGTGTGATTTTTTTTAGCCTTAGAGGCACCTACCTCAATTGAGGAGGTTTATGGTGTGGAAGATTTTACCAAAGTAGTTCTAGGTGTGGATGAAGATGATGCTCCATTAAAGCCTAAGCCATGTCTCACTAAGGGAGGTCTTTGAGATACAATAAGGGTATCCAAACTTTCCTTCCCTTTGTAGAATTTAGAAATAGAAAGTCTAAAATCTCCAACTTCATTTTTCAAAGTATTGTTTCTTTAAGTAAAGAAATGGTGAGGGTTTAGATAAAAACTCATCTAATGACTTCTTAAGAGAAGCATTAGAGGTTTTTAGCTCTTCCACAACCTTTTGAAGGTTGGATAAATCATCCTTAAGTTTGGAGCTATTTTGTGTTAGAGATATGCCCAAAACGCAATTGCCTCAGGCATTTAGTGTACAGATTCATAAAGGCATTCTTTCATTATAATAGTATTCATTTGTATATGAATTGATATAGATCATAAACTGATTAATGAAAGTCCATGATATGAAATATAGCATGAAGGAAATCATGATGGGATCATGATAATGATAATGAGATTCCTATCATGTGTAATTATGTTAATATCTAAATTATCCATAGTCATATGATCAATGAGATGGGACATTATTGATCTAGATAGACTAGCACATGTTATACTCCTTAATTGAATCAACCAGTAGATCTGTTCAAAGTTAACATGTGGATGCTTGTTAAGAGTAGTCAAGTACATTGGATGACCTGCTATGAGACGATCATATGAATTATCTATTCAAATGCCAATGATAGTCTCATCATAACAATGGGACAAGTATCCTTAGACTTGAGGTACTCAAGGATATATTGGATACTGATCTTATGCTTTGACTCCATTCCTTATTGCCTTATAGAGGTCGCTCATAGGGTGGTGATTGGGTACAGCTTGAGGTATTCGAAGGTAATTGGGTAGGCAATAGAGAATTCACCACTCCTGATAGAGGGAGTGTATACCCACGGCCTCTTGTCAGGATCATTACTCTCGAATCTCTGGCCAGAGTGGAAAATATCCTGAAGATAGTCTTTAGTGACATGTCTAATAAAGTAATGAGTCCTATGGACAAGATCTAATATAACTTAGGCTAGATGTGATATAGTTAGTCTAGCGGGAGCAGACACATAGTTCATGCTCTAAACCGAGTGGGGTATAGGATGGTGAAAGGACAAATTGCACATATTGTTGTCCATGGAAAGGTTCGTAATCAATTGGGGATCATGATGTGTTGCTAGATACCGCTCATGATTTGCTTAAATTATTTGATAATTTAAGTGGCTAACATAACCGGGAACTTTATGGGTCACACGCTTTGGAGATGTAAAGAATGTGTAAAATAGCTTTGGATGAGATCCAAAATATAAGAAAATTATTTTGAGTCAATTCGCAATAAGATCGCATGGAAAAATCGCTCGAAGAAATTGATGGGCCCGTACGGCCCCGCTAGCTTGCTAATTGGCCTGCTAGGCAGGCCAGCTGGGCCTGCTCAACAGGCCTAGGCGGGCTGCTGTGCACGCTAGCACACAGCTGCATTTGCCATTTAAGTGGCCTAAATGGCCATTAAACCTATTTACTATTCATAACCTCTCATTTTCTCCTCTCTTCAATTTGGATCTATTTTTCTGATTTTCTTTTGGATCTAAAGGACCCCAAAGACAGAAAATAGACAAGGAAAAAATTTTAGGAGTAGAAAAATTTTTTAGGACAACAAGAAAAATTAAAGAGTTTAATTTTTTCTCTCAAAGGAACATTCTCATTGCATTTTGAGGTATGTTCATTCTCATTGCATTTTGAGATATGTTCAAGTTATCTTCCTAGTGGTTTCATCCTCTCATCTTCGCGTAGATATTGTTAGAGACAATCTGAGATTGGATTGTTGTGGTTTGCTACAACCCAACAAGGTGAGAATTTGAACAAAAATTAAGAAATTATAAAGGTATAATTTTTGAATTTTGCTTTGTTAAATTAGTTTTAATTGGCACAAGTAGAATCATTTGATTCAGGTTTTGAAAAATTTTAATTTCTACTGCGTAATATGTATGTGATACATGCTTAAAACTCGTCATTGGTATCAGAGCCCCCTTGTACCCATTAAAATTAATTTTAATTTAAGGTGCAATTGGATTGCATGTTTTTGATGATTTTAGATCTTTTGGTTTGTAAAATTGAAATTAATTTGTAAAATTCGTTTTACATATTTTTCTTTCTATGATCTGATAATGAGATGATTGAGGATGATTATATTGATTGAAAAATAGTTTGAATATGATTCAAATAATTAATTTCGAATTTATTACAATATTGCTGAAAATTGCATTGTTGATGAACATGTGATATTGTTTGGATTAATTGTTGGGGCTGTTCATATTTTTCTTATAATTTGATTATGGAAAAATTATTTAGACATATTGAGAATGTGTTTAAGCCTCTGGAAGTGTCCAATAATTAATTAAAAATTGTTTTAATTAATTTTCCAAACAAACACTGAAATGGGTATGTTAAGGGTACCTAGCGGGGCTGTTTTGTTTGATTTTTTTTGTATGTGAATATTTCATTTCCAGCACTTTAAAACAATTTTTATGTGAATAAAAATATGTTATTTTGATGTTAGATGCATGCTATAATCAATTTGCCCGAATTTAAGTTACTAAATTAATTATAGACAGCAAATGGGTCATTTTGAGCGTCTTATGTGTTAGTTTATTTGTCTTGATAGTTTTGGCTTGTGCCAAAATTATTTTGATGGACTTGAGCTGACCTAAAGATACTTGGAATGATAATTTGAGGTTCTGGAAATTAATTTTGAATTAATTTAAGTTGAGCTATTGCTATATCTAGTATGACTAGAAAGTGGCATGTATGTTAAAATTAAATTGTTTAATTTTTGACATCATAATAATTTGATTTTAAGGTGAATTAATTTTGAATTAATTCTGGAAATATGGAATTTAATTTGATTTGATTAATTATTAAATTCCACATTAAAATGACATACAAAATTAAATTGACCGAAACAACAAAAGTAGGTAATTTCGGTTCAAGAGTTGAATCGACTTTCATATTTGCAATCCAAAATTATCACTACCTATTTTATTTTAATTTTATGCATTAGAGAATGCATGCTAGGGGTGTATAGAAAGGTATGATGGATGATTATGGACTTAGTCCCAATGTAATTGAGCATGCATGAATTTTTGTTTTATGGCAAATAGGGCATGCGTGTCCCTAACTCTTTTTTCTCTCATATATTTCTTTTCTCATCTTACTCCCCTCAAATGTAAATTGAGGTTTTCTATTTTTGAAATATGTAATTAGATTACATAGGATTAGGATAAAATGGAGATGCAAAGAAGCAAGAAGCAAAGGAGATGGTATCA
>CATIWF010038522.1:0-17516 GCA_949630135.1 Balakata baccata | reverse complement strand
AAATACCTGACTGAGCAATAGAACAAGATGGAATAGAAGAATTTCCCAAAGAACTAGATTGAAACATTTTATATAAATGCTCTAATTGTTCCTTTGTGAAGGGAAGAGATTCTGAGGTTGATTGCTGCCCTGAATCTGAATTAATCACTTGGAATGCTCGAGCATCTCCCCCTGGTTTGTTATCACCACTCGATTTCTTCTTTCCATTTGTAGGTTTACCATGTAACTTCCAGCAAGTTTCACGAGTATGCCATGGCTTTCGACAATAGTCACACCTGTTGGGTTTTGATCATGTATCACATACATATAATGCAGTAGAAAATAAAAAGTAGAGTATTTATTTTTTTTGCAAGTTTAAATAAAGAACTTGATGAAGTTCGGGGACGCATATTGGGGCAGAAACCATTGCCCTCCATACGGGAAGTGTTCTCTGAAGTACGTAGGGAAGAAGCTCGACAACAAGTGATATTGAAAAACGATAATGGTGCAAAACCAGAGAGTGAAGGATCTGCACTTGTGGCTCGAAATACTGAAATTGAAGGAGATAGACGTGAGGAAAAGACTAGACCTTAGTGTGACCATTGTCGAAAGTCATGACATACTCGTGAAACTTGCTGGAAGTTAAATGGTAAACCTACAAATGGAAAGAAGAAATCGGGTGGTGATAACAAGCCAGGGGGAGATGCTCGATCATTGCATGTGAGTAATTCAGATTCAGTGCAGCAATCAACCTCAGAATCTTTTCCCTTCACAAAGGAACAATTAGAGCATTTATATAAAATGTTTCAATCTAGTTCTTTAGGAAATTCTTCTATTTCATCTTGTTCTATTGCTCAGTCAGGTATTTCTTCTATTGCAACCATTGTGTCTTCAAAGTTTACTAGCGCTTGGATATTAGATTCAGGTGCTACTGACCATATGACCGGCACTTCACAATTTTTTTCCACTTACTCACCTTGTGCAGGAAATCAAAAAGTTAAAATTGCAGATGGTTCCTTTGCCACTATTGCAGGAAAATGGACAGTGTCAATTTCTCCATCACTACACCTTAAAAATGTTCTCCATGTTCCTAAATTATCATATAATCTTTTGTCAGTCAACAAATTAACCATGGAGTGGGGAATAATAGAGCAAGTGTTTCATAGGTATTTATACAAGTTATATAATCTTAATAAGGAAAGATGAATCAAACAAATCCCTAATAATTAGCTTATTGACATATTTACTATTGTAACAATAACAATGCAAAAGGTGTTTATTAAGGAATCCAAAAGGAGAATGAGGTATTGTTTTGAAAGGAATATATATCCTATATGTATTAGAAAAAATTCTTGGCCATAGTTCTACAATATTATTGACTAGGTAATTTCCATATTAAATTCTAAGGAAGCTGGTTTGGATTTATATTTTTGGTAGAACGGGACTTCTACATATTTGGACACTATTGCTTTATATATGAAATAAATATCTATGCAACATTTCATGTGTATGCTTGGATCTTAGGTAGTTGTTGCTAATATAGAATTCCACATTCTGGTGCCACTATAAAGTGCTGTCACTAAGCTGATACGGTTGGGGGGAGGACCCCCAAAGATGAATAGCTATTGCAGATAAAGCACGCTCATCTAGAACCTATTGTTGGACCTTTTGCCTGTAAAAATTGTTGGCATGACTTCTGGATGTATTCTTTGAAATCATTGTGCTGACTGTTTATGGATGATGCCAAGGATAACATAAAGAATTTTTTTTGAAGAACAATAATGAATTGGGATTAGCTTTTTAGTTCTAAATTTACAGCAAAACGCTTTTTTCAGGATTTCTGACACTGATTTGGTATGGGAATGCAGCTTCCATGGTGAACTATATCTCGTGTGGCAACAGCAAAAGTGCCTCATCAGTTCAACTGCTTACATCTGATGCAGTCATTGAGGTACAAGTTAAATTCTTTATTATGTATAGCACCATAGTTCATAAATGGTCACATGCACTGCAAATTATAAATGTTAATATTTCAGTGTTGTTTATGACTTGCAACATGTAATCATAGGTTAGCATTGAGGTTCCTTTTGCATTTAGTGCAATTCCAGTTCAAGCAATAGAATCAACTGGGACCAGAATCCTTGAACAAATACTTGGTATGATGCTTCCACGGTTCATGGCACAGGTTTGTTGATCTCTATCAGATATGAATAATTTGAGGCAAGTTACTTGATATGCCATTGCCACATAGTTCGTTCAGGTTAAATCGTGGTGTGCACACAGTTTGTGTTTTGGAATTTTTACTCCTTTGCAATTCTGATAGCTCATGCATATGTACTTTTTTTTTTTTTAAACGTAGGTTTTTTCCTACGGAATCAAATATGTTAAGGATATTGTTTTTCCCATGTGTTAAGGTTAGTAGATTCATGCTGAATCCCTAAATATCTCATCTACTATGTAGATTGTTCCACAGCCATACTTGTTCTCCCATCCCTGTCATTTTTTTCCTTCCTTTCCAGAAATAATTAGTGCCTAGGGCTATTGAAACAAAAAGTTTGAGTTGCTTTTTTGAGGAACATATTATACCCACCTGGAGGAAGCGAAATACTCAGCAGGTTCTTTTAGTCCCATTACTAAATAGCTGAGATGAGTCCTGGTAAATCAATTTCATTTATATTTATTTCCTCGAAAATGTATCTTTCGTAGTTGTATTGGTAAAATGCTGTTCTCATTTGCATTTCTTTCAAGTTCAATAGATGCTTAAAAGTTGTCGTATGATTGCCAGACAAGAAATATTGACTTATCAATGCAGACTATATATACAGCTTGTAGCTGATGGAAGATTGACTTTCTTCTTCTAGTAAACGTTCTGAACTGTCAACTTATCAGTGCAGACTATTGACTTATTAATGCAAACAAGAAATATTGACTTATCAACGCAGACTATATATATAGCGTATAGCTTTTGGAAGACTGACTTTCATCTTCTAGTAATCTTATGGAAAATTTGGGACTAGGGGATGGAGTGGTGTATTTTTTATGAATGGTAGGCATCATTATATATATTGAGGATTGCGTCTAGCATGAAAATTTCTTATCATCTGGTTCAGAAATAACCTGGGATAAAATAGAGCCCAGCCTTAGTTTGAGTTTTGAGGTTTTCACGTCTTGCATTTTTTTTTTTTTGACATCTAATGAAGCACCTTATACACAAGTTTGATAGATCAAAAGACATAAGATGTTCATTGCATATCAAATATTCATCTGATGTGCTGATACAGTGAAAAGAGGTGCAAGCTTCTTAAACTTGAGATGGAAATTTGTCATTTTGGCTCTGCTATTTGCATTGGTGTCTTTATTCTATTCAAAATTCATGCCTTGCCAGGAGAAGGTTCATTTCTACCCATCCATCTCCTTGTATGTTCTACACCATGCTCATTTAGCCTATGTCGGATAAAACATATTATGCAGCTGGCTACAGTTGGCTATGCATTTTATTTTGGCCTTATTGTTTCTTAAATTGACCAGTTCATTGAATTCTTGAAAATGAAAGTTGTTGAGGTAGTTTTCTGGATTCACATGATAAGCCTTTCATTTTTGGGTAAGAAAGGCCAGAATAAAATGTAGTATTCCATGGCATCTGTTATTCCTATAACCAAATAGTGGAGATGAGCCTTTATAGATGTGTAGTAAATCAGCTGGATTTATTTTTATGGTGTCTAGAAAAATGCATTTATAATAGTTACTGAAAAAATTTGTTTTCTTTAATTTTTTTTTTCTGTTCTTTTTGAGAGCAACCATGGACATTTCAGATGAGTGCTTGAAACAATTAAAACTGACTCGTCAATGCAGACCGTAGGTTGTTACTGACAGGAGAATGGCTCTGTTTTTCTAGCAACATACTGAAATGGGGAATTGTCCTGATTATGAGAGGGAACCCATATAACTACATATTGTGAGAGCATTAATCTGATGTGAGACTTTCTCATCAGCTCTTCTAGATGTACCTTAGGGTCAAATTGTGTGAATTGTTGCCATACTTTGAGTCCTTAAGGATTAACATTTAAATTGACATCTCATACACGAGTTTGATTGCTCTCAATAGGATGTTCAAACCATGTCAAATATTCATCTGAACATCCCAGATCAAAGATTGAAACTTATTGATAGGACAGTTACTTCTATGATTGGAACTTATTTCTACCCTTCTGTCCTCTTGTATGATTTTTGCCAACCTCAGTGATTTGCAAATATGTTCTCTGTGGAAAGAAAATAGTTATGGAGCTGGTAGATGATTGAGGGGGATTGCCGATGCGTTTGCATATCATATTTTTGTGGGTATCCTTGTGTGTTTATGTATTTTTCAGTAGAAATGGGCATCTTTTTAACGTGTGTTGAGAACTGTTCATGTAATTCCCATGTACCATTTAGTTATGTTATTGGTTTAAATATTATGCAGCTTGTAAAAGATTATCAAGCATGGGCTTCAGGTGACACCTCAAGACAGCCGCTTGGAACTGGTGAGATTTGATATTTACAAGAAGCAGCACAGACTTGATTGTATTTATCCAATGGGGGCTTTGGTCCTGCTCATATTTTTGAACTTCTCGTTGTTTTCATCATGTGTTTGAGTCAGGGTGGTAATGGTGCTTTATGATTTAAGGTGTAATTTGGTTTAGTTGAGGGAAAAGAATTAGCTATTTCATGATCTCGAATTGTCTATTCTTCAGTTCTGGTGTGGAATATATATATATATGACTAAATTTGGGTAGTTTACATTGATGATACTTCAACTTTATAACGTGTAATGATTTAGTACTTAAATTTTAATTCGTAACAGAAACTTTTTTTTCCCTCCATCAGTCTGTTAAATGAGTTCATGGAAATATGGATTTTTTATGTGAAAAAAAAAAAAAAAAATTTTCCCATGGGCAAAATTAGTTCCACAAAAATGTGTTCTTTTTCTCATCATTTCCTTCCACTTTTTCATCAAAATAACACCTCACTTTTTCACAAACTAAAAACATGTTGTAAAACCAATCAAAGAGGGCTTCTGTGGTGCATCCGGTATAAATTACACTTGATGATTTAGGACCATTGGATCATTAACTTTTAATCTTAACCATTCATTTTCAACGGATGAAATTAAAAATTTATGATCCAATGGTTTTAAGACACCCGGTGTAAATTACACTGGGTGCACCATAGAATTACTCCCAATCAAAACCCGAACAAATCCAATCAAATCTGTTCACTTCCTCTAGGCACATATAATCCAATCAAACTCCATATTTTCATTTTCCTCTAACAGAAACACAATAACAAAAGAAAAACTATTTGAAATCAAATTTCAGCATCTGAAATGTTAGGGTTGACTTGAGATCAATTTGTGGTACCAGCATTAATTATGTTGCAACTTTACGGCAGGGTTATTGTTCCAGCAAAGTCTCATAGGGCTTCTCGCATCCTTATTTCTAAGGATTAATTACTTAAAATAACTTCGCTATTGATTTTTTGACAATTTTGAATTTTGACAGGTTCTGTCAAAATTTTAATAATTATATCCTTATTAAAATTTTTCCTTATTAAAATTTTTCTTCAAAAATATCTAATGGTATAACAACATGGCAGTGCTCCGTAGACATTGCTTCGGAATCCTACCTGGCGCTGGAATGGGTTTAGAGAAAAAAAAAAGGTCTAGATTTTTAGATATGTATTTATTAGATCAATTTAATTATATTGTATAATTAAGTTGGTATGATGCGGTAGAACAAATTTATCTAATAATTTCTCCACATAAAAAAAAATTGTCTTCTTTGTTCAACCTAAGAGCTGAAAGTCAGATCTCAATCTCAAAAATCGTTCATTCTTCAGATTCTTTCAATTATAAAAAGAGGAGGAGATGCTTCCTTTTCAGAATCAGAGCTACCATGGCCTCGAGAGCTATTCCAACCAGAGTGGATTTCTTCAAGAGGCATGCTGGACAGTGGCGCAAGCAGAGAATCCATTCTTAGCTTGTCGTCAAGATCGGGAAAGAAATCGACGGATGCATGAAAGAGCCATAAGGAGCAGAGGAGACAAAAAGCAACTTTTCAAAGGGCTTTTGGGTGTCTAACTGGATTCATTTGAAAATTCAAGCAAGGGATTTTAGGTTTCAATCTTCCGATTGAGGATATATTTGGATTAAAGAATTTTAAACGGTTTTAAACAATACATAAATTTATTATAAATTCATTATTTAACTACTTACAAAAGTTAAAAGTCTATAAATTTTTTCTTTATTTATCAAAATCTTTCATTTTGTAAGAATTTAATTTTTCATATTATAGGTGAAAAAATTCAAAATTCATGAATTTTAATTAATGAGTTATCAAAATTTTTTATTTCAACATTGTACCTAATGGTGTATTTTGGACTTTTCTATCTAAAAGATGAGAAATTAATCTAAAAAATAGTAATTTTGGTAAATAAAATATTTTTTAAAATCTATAAATTTGGATATTTTCTAAATAGCCAAATAATAAATTTAACATAAATCTATATATTACTCAAAATTTTTCATAAAAAAATTTCTAAATCCAAATATAGTCGCGAGTGGCTGAAGTCCTTAATGCAAATGATTGATTTCTCGAGTGACCGAGTTCTTTCAATGAAAAAGACGATTGAGGGAAAACACTTGTGTGTGTGTGTAACGGTGCTTTAGCTTTATAGGATTAAATTATCTGAGTCAATGTTTTTTAAGTCTCCGACATCCACATAGGATTCGGATACCACGTCTGTAGGGTGCTGCCACTTTTTTATACCGGAAACTATTTTGGAAGAAAAAAAATCTTAATATGGATATTATTATGAAAATCTTAATAGAACGCTACAAAATTGTTAAGAAGCCAACAATTTAAGTATTTTTAGGTAATTAGCCCTTTCAAGGGAATTTTATAAAAATACTAAAAAATAGGTATCTATTTACATTTTTACCAGTGCTCAAAGTTTTTTTTTTCAATTTTATCGGAAATAATTTTATAAAATTACAACATTATCTAAATTGCAAAATCACCCAAAATATACTGAAATAGTATATTTTCGGCATACCTTAGAGATATCTTGATTAATTTTTCACCAAAAACTCGAAAGAGCAAGAATAAGAACAACTAATCATTAAAGAGGAAAAACAAGAATATAATTAAATTAAAATTCGAAACATCACAAAATCTCAAATAAACAGTTTGATATACCTTTTGAAATACTTTGGATATACTTTGAAGATATCTTGAGTATACCTTGAGAATACCTCGGGAATATCTTAGGTATACTATGGGGATACTTTGGGTATACATGGGAGGAATTCTCAAAGAATTCCCTGGGATGAATTCTCTAGGAATGTCTTGGGTATATGTCGGAGATACTTTGGTATACCTTTGGGAATTCCATGGGAATACCTCGGGTATACATTGAGAATACTTTAGGTATACTTTGAGAATTTCTTAAGAATTCTTTGGAAAGAATTTCATGAGAATATCTTGGGGATATTTCGGTATATCTTTAAGAATTATATGAGAATACATCGGGTATACCTAGGGGATACCTAGGGGATACCTTGAGAATTCCCTAGGGGGTATACTTCAGTATACCTTTGGAAATTCCATAAGAATATCTCCGATATACCTTGGAGATATTTTGGATATACTTTAGGGATATCTTAATAATTTTAAAAAAAAAAACATAGAACAAAAGTTATATGTCCACTAACCAGCTCATCGAGTAAAGAATTTTCAAAAAAAATTAATGATTTAGCATAATAATTTTTAATAAAAAATAGATAAAAATTTTGTAGTAATTCACCCAAATAAAAAAACAATGAAAACCTAATTTAAAATTAATTAGTAGTTTAAGGCTATTTGACCTATTCATCTAAAAATGACGATGAAATCAATCGCACACCATACCACATATCTCCTCCTCATGCTCCTCAGTACGCTTAGCCTCTACCGCAACAAAATAGATGCTTTGGATGCCTAGAAGGATGGTACGCTTTGTTGCTTCTCTCTTTAACTCTCTCTAACTGTCTCTCCATTACTGTGAGATTGTTAGATTTGGTTTAATATTGGAAAATTGTGGCAGAGTGGACTTGGAACTTAGGGAGATGGGGGTTTGAGGACGAGATAAGTGGTGAAAATGAGAAGTGAAATGAGAGAAAGCGAAGAAGAAAAACCGCAGAAAGAAGGAATAATAGAAGGAAAAAAAATGGTTTCATTGAAGTGTGAATAACAAGAAAGTTATTCGGTAAAATTGAAAAAGATTTTAGTAAAAATAGAAAAGAAAAATTTTACATCTATTTTTGAAAAAAAAAAAGAAGTTAAAAATTGGTGTTTGATGAAATTTCCTCATTTTTCAATACTTCCCCTTAGCTCCACCCAAAGCTCGCCTTTTATGGACTGTGAGTCCTTTTAGTTTGGAATAGGGTTAGCAATAATGAACATGACATACTAACATGATATGAACCCAATAGAAAATGTATGGATTAAAGTTGAAGTTTATAATATTTGTTTCACAATCGTGTTAATCCGATAAAGACATGAAAATTATCGTGTCGTGTATAGGGTTGACTTGCTTACACAAAAAAAAAACATATTTAACTTGTTAATAATTTATGTCATATTGAATTAACACATTTAACTCAACATGTTATACTATACATACACATTATTTAGATCTTGTTATACTAATTCAATTTATAAATTAATCATGTTAAACGTGTCATGTTGGATCGACACATTTAACCAGACACGCTATAATCCATATACACATTAACTTGATCATGTTATACTAATTTAATTTAATTTATATGTTAATCATGTTAAATGTGTCATATTGTGTTAATCCGTTTATTAAGTGGGTCGTATTCGTGTTTAAATTTTAGACACTATTAGTTTATCGTATCATATTTGTATTGAGTTTTATCGAATTATGGATATATCAAGACACGATGCAAACACAATTCACTAACACAAAATGTCATTCCTAGTTCTGATATCACTGTTGGGAGTTTGATGGGGTTGGTCGATATCGGGAGAGTTCTGCACTGTTAAGCTTAAGAGAGTGAAGGTTAGTCTTAAATCCAAAATTATAGAGAGGTGCTCAAAAGACAATCACCTTTAGCACTTAATGTTCTTATTTAATTATTAATGAAGACATTTTCATTTAATGGTATTCATGTATATTTGAATTGATTTAGATCTTAAATCGTTTAATGAAATCCTTGATATGAAACACTATATGAATGAGATCCTGATGGTGAGATTCCTATCACATGTAATTATGTTTATATCTAATGATCCTTAGTCATTACATTAACAAAATGAGATATTGTTAATTCGGATAAACTAGCAAATGTTATACTCCTTGATAAAGTGAAGCAATAGATCTCATAGACTGTAAACATGAGATTTTATAGTTAATATGTGAATGTTTGCTAGAGTAGCTAAGTACATTGGATGACCTGCTATGAGACAATCACATGGATTCTATCTTCAATGTCAGTGATTGTCTCATCATAGCAATGGAGCAAATATTCTTAAACTTGAGGTACTCGAGGTTTTCTTGGATACTAATTCTATACTTTGATGCCATTCCTTGTTTTCCTCATACATATTGCTCATAAGGTGGTGACTGGATATAGCTTGAGATGTTAGAAGGTAATTGAGTAGCCAATAGAAGATTCGCCACTTCTGATAGAAAGAGAGTATACCTATGGCTCTTGTGGAGATCATTACTCAGAAATCTTTGTCCAAAGTGGATATGTCTTGAAAATGGTAGTTGAAGATATATCTTATAGAGTAATGAGTCTCATAAACAACATCTAATAACACTTAGACTAAATGACATGTAGTCAGTCTAGTAGGAGTTGACATGTAGTCGACACTCTAAACTGAGTGAAGTATAGTGAGGTGAAATACCATAAGTACCAAAAGGGGGAGTGAATTGATTATTTTGAATGGAATAGGAAATTAAAAAATTTCTCAAAGAAGAGCAAGAGAACACAAACAACTTATAGAGGTTCGACCCTCTTAGCCTACTCCTCTCTCCAACCTCAGTAGAGAGTTTTAATCTACTAACAATCTACTTTAAGATGTAGATTAAACCCTTACAAGCTTAAATAAGTTACCCAAGTGTTTTAACCTATGCTCACATTCAAACACTTACAAGTATTTCAATCTCCAACCCAAGACACTCAATCTCATTATTTAGCCATTGATTGCAAGAAAGAAATCATTTAATAACCCAAAGAACTTAAGAACACTTGAGCTCTTGAAGAAAATGAGATAAAGAGAGGTAGCTGAATAATTAATGCACAATAATGATTTGAAGTAATTTTGTAACACCTTATACCTTTAAATATCACTTATACTTGTATCATGTTATCATATATTGCACGAAAATAAGATGAGTTCCTATTTATAATGAAATATATTTTTATTTTTTTTAATCATAGTATCACTTTTGTAACATTTAGCAAAGCATTATTTCTTAACTATAAATATAATATATTCTACGTATGTTAATAATTCAAACAATGTGTCTAAGTGTTTTAGGTAATAAGTTCAAGGCCATATATATATACACACATCATTGCAGATTCACTACATTTATGCATATGTAGACATACAACCTGAAACATAGATGACATGTTCCTCCTATACATATGTGAAATGCAAGGAGAGAGATTGGTGAGGCTTGCCGGTGACCTGTGATCCATATCTCCTATGTAGTATGCACCTCCAAAATGAGCTAACTACTCTTCTCTACCTGAAAAATAAAGCAATTTGGTGAGTTGGACTCAGTGAGAACAACCATTAAAAGCTTTCTAAAGTACCAAGCAATTCACAATAACAAATAATATTTACCATTCATATGCATTTTACATATTATTCTATTTATCAATATCATATGAATATAAATAATATTAAATCATATAAACACATAATTTGCTTATGCTTTGTCATTTTCTTTTTGTTGTGACGCGGCTAAACGGACACTGCCCCGGATTTCTATGTGAACATTTGCATTTGCTAGCTAGCTTGATCATTTGTACATTTCATAGGACATAGGCCTTTTCATTTGCTTATGAACATTGGTATGGGCCATAGATCTCTTCTTTTACTTTACAATGCCATTTAGCTAATCACAACGCCTTTTTAAGTCCATATGCATTTGTAACAATCATTGCTTAACAATTGCATTTACATCAACCGTTGTACGTTTCAGTCAATATTCATCTTGTACAAGGAAAATGTATACATGTAATACAAATACAAGGTTTACATTCAACATAGTCTCATTAGCAATATCATAGCAATCATGTAATTCATATAACAATAAGCCAAATCACATTGCATATAGCATTCATCATTCATTTGCACTAAAGGAATAATTTGATAACTAAATTCATATATTCTTTTGATATTGAACATTTAGCTTATTCTCTCTCACTTTTTTGGGGGTTTTCAATCTGCTGTGAACCTAATTGAATATATACTTGGTCAATTGGTAGCTAAATAAATTTAATAAAACTTAAACAAGTTGATATGCATGCTTTAAATAACTAACTAGGGTTTCCTTTAGGATGCCAGTGTGACCTTTGGGGATTGACCAGCCAATAACTTTTCCTATACTTGTCCAATTTATATGATTCTTATTTATAATTAAAGCTAACATGTAAATTTATAAGTACTAAATTTTAGAGCAATTGGAGCATTGTACAATTTTTGGTGCAATTTCAAATAATATTATGTTTTCTGCCCTTAGGCAGTTTTAGGGCACTAATATTTATCTTTCATATATTTCAATATGTAAGTCATATTTTTGTAAAAATGTGTAAAATCTTAGATAGGTCAAAATGGAATATTTTTTATGTTTACAAAATTCATCAATTCTTTCTAAAGTCCTCAAATTGTAGGGTATATATGACTGGTCCAGAACAGAATTTACAACCAAACTAATCTTACTTGTATAGGTCATAACTTACAGAATACATAACATATTAAGGTGTTACTTTTACAAAAATTTAGCTAAGACATAATATAGAAATTTTATATTTTAACATATACAAATTTTGTCTATAAAGGGCTCAAAATGGGCAAAAAATTTGCTGGACCTATACAGGGTACTAAGCAGGCAGCTCAAGCAAGGAATAAACATGATTCCCTTTATCATAACTCAAAATCTATGATGAATGTGATTATGAAATTTAGTATAAAACTATATAACACAGAGGACTACAACTTTCATGTTTTGAGTGTCCTCCAATACGACCTCTATCATATTGAAAAGGAACCAAAACTGTAGATGACTCAGCTAGGGTTCATACCAGAATTAGTCTTACTTAGATGCCAATATCTTTTTATATACACTAAAACTTACAAAATTATTTATATACCATAAAACGGAGATATAAATCTACAAGTTTGATATTTTGAACTGCTTTACATTCAGTCTCTAACATTAAGAAAACGGAGCCTAAATATTATGGTCTGAAAACATAATCAAGGAAGCTTACCTCGTTACTTGTAGACAAAATAACTTCAAGAGCAATTCTCAATTTAAAATTAGCAACATAAGAAGAGATAGCAACTTACCAGAAATTAAGTTGAAGCTTTTGCTAGAGATTTTGAGAGAGAAAAAAAAAGATGAAGAGAAAAAAAGAAAGAAGAAGCCAACTGTGGAGGAATATATATATATATATATAATTATTCATTCAATTATTTATTTATTTAATTAACTTATTATTATTTCTTTTACATTTTTACATGTATCTAGTCAATACCAAAAATACAATTTAATTATGTGGTCCAATCTAATTATATTAATTATGTCAAATTTTATTTATTTTAATTTAATCATTTTATTCCATTTTATTTCTAAAACCTTGTCATTCTTATTTAAGTTATAACTAGATACGTGTGACTTAATACCATTGCAATAAATCGGCACATAACAAGTCTATCTTGTTAACACGTTCAAGCTAAAATCCATATGTATGCTTGTGTTTCATGTGAGTGACATATATAAAATGAATATTTCTAAATGAAATGTGTGTAATAATGCATGTGGAAAAGATCGAGGATGTTACAAATTTGCACTTAATCAATTATTCTCTAACTCCCTATAGTAATAAATGTGGAGTATTTGCTACGAGTAGTAGGGACATTAGAGACATGGGCCAACATGGGGCCATTGGAGAGATGGGTTGGCATGAGGCCATAGGAAATAGGGGCCGGAACAAGGCCACCATAGATATGGGCCAGTATGGCTAATGGAGACATAGATGGGGTTAATGGAGACATGGCCCAGCATTGGCCCACTGGAAGAGAAGATGAGCACATGAAAGTGCCAAGTAGACCAATCACAAGAGCACATACTAAGAAGCTCAAAATGGTGTTTCAAGGCTATATGAAGCATTTTATGAAAAAGGTGGCTTTATTGGCCAGCATTGGAGTCCAAGTCCAACTCGGCCATGGAGAAGACTCAAGGAAATCCTATTAACATGGTTCTTACCTATGGGTTGCTTTGTTTTTAAGTTTAGGCCTAATAAGACTAATCTAATTTAGCCCATTCAATTAGAATACAAGAGCCCTATTTGGTTGGCACTTTATTAATGTATTTTTGCTTCTTAGGATACAATGGGCATCTAAACATGCCCCTTGTTTTTAATTAGGGCTAGATAGCTCCTTGAGTGTATACATACCCCTCTTAGGTTGTGTATCTTAAGTGAATAGTTGATTTTGTATTTAGATTTCTCTTTGCTTTTCCAAAATTTGCAATAAAGGGTTATTGCATCAAGAATTAAGTGAACTTATCAAGGTATTTACTTTGTGGCATTTATTTTCTTTTTATTTTCTTCTATCGTATCATCTAAGTTTCCGATTGTATGTCAACTAGGGGTTTAGCAGGATAAAACTACTTTATCTAAGATTTGTGTTTTATGCTGAATTTGTATATTGGGGACATTATAATTTTGGGGTTCTATATCAAATTGGTATCAGAGCATTGATTTTAGATAAATTTCAATTTATCTATTATAAAATTCGTTCATGTTTTTTTGTGAATTGTGAAAATCAAAATTCTGCCTATCTTTTTGTGTCATTTTGCTTGACTCTTGCTATTTCTAAGGCTTGAATAAGTTGTTATTGTATAACTTAGTGTTTTCAGACAAGAGCTCACTGTGCACCACCTGTGCACCTCTACATGACCCGTGCTACTCCTTGACACTAAAATCAAGCTACAGGAGGCACAAACATGCAATGGGCCACACTTATGCAGTCTTCCTAGGATGCTGTACTGTGCACGACCTGTGCAGACTTGTGACCTGTAGAGTTTTGTTTCTAATTTGAGATCTGACTTTAAATTGTGTGGGCTCATGTTTTGTAACTTAATTTCTATTGGTTGGGACCCCTTTTTGCCATGTAATTAATGAATAACTTCGGGTTCTTAAGGGAATTTAGGTGTAAATAGAATTCCACTAATAAAACCTAGGTATAAAAGAATCATTCTTTGTTATTTTTAGGGGGAGACCCGATTTTAGTAATATTTATTCCTTCTTTGAGACTTTGGTAGCTAAAAAGACCTTAGAGGTCACCTGATCTCTTTCCAGCAATCTACACTTGCTCAACCTGGGGATTTTCTACACTTTGAGACTGAAGCTTAGATCTTTATATGACAACGATCAACTATTCAAGGGGATTTCAAGTCTACAAGTCCCAAGGGGTTTTTAGTTCCTATTTTCATCTTTAAATTGTTGTAAACATGTTAGTTCGAGCATTCTTATTAACTTGACCATAGTGATCACCATGCTTGGCTAAATCTTTTGTTAGCTATTTGGTAGCTATATAGGATGTAAAAACCTCCCTATTTTAATGAAATCATATTTCTTCCAATTTTGATTGTTCTTCTTTAGTTCTACTTTAAATATTTAACTGGCCATCATTTGTTTAATTTGGAATATATATTTTAGGGTTTTGTTATTAGACAAACCATATGTAACTCAACCTAAAAATCGAATTGGACTTTAGTTATGCTATTAGTTTGGGTAATTATTGTTTTAAGGAGAGTGCCATTGAAAGTTGATTTCATTGGGCTTAATTGAATTGGGGAAGGGATTGCATGCTAAATACGCTTACTAAATACCTAATCTGAGTCTTATCGGTTTAACTGATGATTTTATTGGCTTTCTTTTATTTAATTGCTTTACTACACCTAGTTTAATTTTTAGAATCAAACGAACATGAATAGAATATTTAGTTGCATGATTGTGATAATTGGCAATTAATAGTAATTAAGAGTTTAAGCAATGGTTTCTTGAGAGATCGACCTCGGGGGTGACTTGCTATTCTATGATTGGCTTGTGTAATTGCTAGTAACATAATTTGATACATTAGATTAGTTTATGCATTTTAGTATAGTTATTTATTTCCATTGTGCATTTTTGTTTTTTTAGAGTTTGACTTTGGTTTTAGGCCAAGTACTAGAAAAAAGGTGAACTCAACTAAATATTCTATGAGGGTAGATATGAATTGTGATCTAGAGCTCAGAGAACAAAAAAATTACCACTAAAGGAGAAGGGAGAATCACAAATACATCAGAGAGTAGAAATTGAAGCAGAGGTTGATCGCATACCAAAAGAAATGGCTGACCCAATAGGGAACCGAATTTCACCAGAAGACCCACCACCACCACAGAGATCTGTTCCGCAGAAGCAACTAGCCATGAAGGATTATGCTCAACTGATTATTAGCAACAACACCTCTTGTATAGTGCTAGGAGAGGCATCAAAGAATTATAAATTGAAAATCATACATTTGAATATGCCGCCATCTTTTTATGGACCACCTAATGAAGATCCTCTCACTTTTATAAGGGAGTTTTACAGCACATTGAGTACCTTTCCTTTGAACTCTCTTGAATAAGGCGTACCATTTAGAATGAGATGCTTTCCATACATTTTGAAAGATAGAGCGGAAGCATGGTTGATGACATTGCCTCCTAATTAATTACTGGGATGAAGTGTACCACAAATTCATGAGTAATCTACTCACACTAGAAAACTAGAGAGCTTCGAATAGAAATACAAAATTTCTACCAGAAGGATTCAAAGGACTTCCATGAAGCTTGGGACAGATTCAAGATGATATCACTATAATGTTCCCATCATGGGTTTCCATTGCCTGTAGTAACTCAAGCATTTTACGATGGGCTGTCCCAACAATATCAGTGTATGATAGACAATGCAATTGGAAGTGCAATGGGAAAGAGGATAATTGATGAGCTGTATAATATCTATGAAATGCTAGAGGAAGAAAAGTGGCTGTTAATGAAATTTCAAGTGGGAATGAACTGACATTATAGATAGCTGAATTAACGAAACAAGTTAGGATGTTGGTCAATAATAGAAATGTACCTATAAATGAGGTATGTGGTATCCATCAAATAGTAAGATTATGGTGTAGATGTTGATTGTGAAATAATTATTTATACATTACATGAAACCTATGTTAATATGTGGAAATTCTTTTGTGAGTATGAAACATTCTAAATGTGGCATGTATTAAAATATATATGTATGTGAGATTTTTGTCCTATGAAGCACCACTAAGCTAGTAGCTGAAAATTGCTCCATGAAAATATTCCTTCCTCTTGCTGTTTACTTTTATTTTCCCACTAATTTCCTTCTTATGTTCCTTTTCTCTTATTTTATGTTTTCTCATCTCGACTTTGATGCTTTTTATCTTGATTTGGCTCGTCGAGGTTTTTGTCAAAGTTTGTATAGTTTTTCTGTTTTCCGTTCAGTGATTGGCCTAACTTCTAAAGTATCCTTAAATTTTGAAGTGCTATATTATGATGAAGACCATTTTAGTGCAATTCGGTTTGATATATATATATATATATATATATGTATACATAAAAATATAATTAGTCAATTAAATTAAATTAAAAAAAGTTTCAAATTTTTTATTTATTTATATATTACTTTGCAGTAATTTCAAACACTCAAAATTTGATGAACATTGACATTGAGTTTAATACATTATATGCCTTTTCGTTAAAAAAAAATAAAATGTCAAATTTGCTCTTCTCTTTTTGTCTTAAATTTTTTTTTATTTTTATCAATTTAGATACCAAAATGTCAAATTTGTTATTTTGACAATCAAACTAAGTAAAAATAACAAATTAATAGTGCATATATCAAATTGAAGTATTGAATAATAAGCATGGGAATATTCATATTATTTGAAGGCAGAAAACGTATTGAATAACTTTAGTCAAATAAGATTATTAAAGTCACCATAATTGACTAAGTTATCAATTCAAAGCAAAAGTTATTTTAAGTTAATTTTTGCATAGGTTTTGTAACACCTTATACCTATGGATATCACTTATACTTATATCATGTTGTCGTATATAGCATAGAATAGGACATAGTCCTGTTTATAATGAGGGATAAATTTTTTTTTTTTGAATCATATAACATTATCACTTTGCAACAT
>CATIWF010038476.1:0-25517 GCA_949630135.1 Balakata baccata | reverse complement strand
AACTTAAACAAATTGAAATATGCATTTTAAGGACCACTAACTAGGGTTTGGTCTAATGGCAGTGTGACCTTCATGTGTTCATTAGCTTATAACTTTTTCTATACTAGTCCAATTTGTATGATTCTTGTTTCTAATTAAAGCTAACATGTATAGATACTACATATATAAATTTCATGACAATTGGTCCCTTGTGAAATATTTTATGCAATTTATAATCATGTTCTGTTATCTACCCTGTTTTTGACCTTAGGCAGTTTTGAGACACCAACTTTGCTTCTTCATATCTTACAACGTGTACATTATATTTGCATGAAACTTTATATGAACATAGATATGTTAAAATGAAACATTTTTTATGTTGACAATGTTCATCCATTATGCCTGTAAAGTCCTCATATGGCAGGGAAATTGTGACTGGTCAGAAACAGGACTGACATCCGGATTAGTCTGACTTGTGAAGGCTATAACTCACAACATACATAACATATTGAGGTGAAATTTATGCTAAAATTTAGCTAAGACAGGTACCTATAAATTTTATGTTTGACCATTTACAGATTATGTCTATAAGGAGCTCAAAATTGGCAAACAACTGACTAGATCTGTCCAAGACACTAAGCAGGCAGCTCAAATATGGAACAGGCATGACTCTCTTGCCTATAACTCAACATCTGCCCATAATCTCGTCCTGAAATTTGGTATAAAACTAGATAACATATATATCTACAACTTTCATATTTTCAGCTTCCTCCATCTATCATGTAGTAATAGAATCAAAATAGAAAGTGATTCAGCTAGGTTCCTCAATGGAACAAGTTCCAGTCTGATGCCCATATCTTTTTACAGACACCAAATCATGGAAAAATATTTATATATCCTTAAATCAAAGACATAAAGCTACAAGTTTGGTGTTATGTGATTCTCCAGAATCAGCCTTTAATATGAAGAAAATGGAACCCTAAGTTTCTGCCATCAAAACAGAATTCAAGCAGCTTACCCATGGAAATCATGTAATTTGGACCTCCTAAATCATATTCTATTAATCATAAATTAAAACTAGCAATTTATGGTGATAACTAACCTTCATATGGCCCTTTTCCTTGGTCTTTTTGCTGGAGAAATTTGAGAGAAAGAAGGGAATGAAGAGGGACACAAAATTCTGGCTAAAAATAAGATAAGGCAGCTTTTTGTTTCTTTCAACCGACTTGAAATTTTCTGTTTTTCTTTTTTTTTTTTTACTTTTCTGATATTTTTAATAATTTTAAATAATAAATAATAAATTAAACTAATTAATTATTATTATTTTCTCTACATAATTATAAGTACTTAGTGCCAAAATACTATCTAGTCAAATTGTCTACTTTAATTTAACTATGCTAAATTTCCTTTATTTCAAATGTAATCATTTATTTAATTTCACTTTCAATATTTTGTGTCCTTATTTAAATTATAACTAGACATGTACGACTTGCTCCTATTGTGATAAACTGACCCGTGTTAAGTCTATCTCGTGGACACGTCTAGCTAAAATCTCTATGTATGTATGTGTTTCGTATGAAAGACATTTATAAAATAAATATGTCCAAATAAAATGCATGTGATAATGCATGTATGGACGGTCGAGGATGTTACAAATAGGATATGTACAAAGGACAAGAAATCGGTCCAAAATTATATGGTAGAAGCTTTGCAGGCACAGATAGATAAGAATTTCATTTTACTGCCATATATTAAAATAAAAGAACAATTTTGGCATTAAAACATTTGCATTATATTTTTACATGACATTTTTATTAATTTAATATTATTTTGTATATCTATCGTTAACACTGGATGTTGATTGTTATTAACTGTGCATGGAGTGAGGTATACTTTATGGACCCTCTCAACAACTCTAGTAGACAATTACCTATTAAAGAACCAATTAATATGTAAGTTATTATGCTTGCACTCGTATTTTGTCTATATTGACTGCATGTTTCAATATATAAACTTATCTTTCAGGGTATATAAATTATACTTATATATTGCTAGAAGAGGAACCTCGAACTCTTTATATTGGAATTTCATCAACGTAAGAATTTTATCATTTTTATTTATACTATTTACATTTGAATTTCATCTTCCACTTTATACTCATACCAACTTTTGTAATTATTGTTTCTATGTTTTTGTAAGTGCTCGAAGCAATTTGGAAGTGTTAAATGTAGTTACTTTATACTCAGATATATGTATGATATAGTAACCCACCATAGCACAGAAATTCAATTTTGTGTTTCATTTATTTTGTAGACAACTTTTAAGAAAGAACCATATACTGAGGCACAAATTGATAAAGTTCGGGAGATGTGAAAACTTTTTTGCTAGTGAGTGCATATAAATTTAATTCAAATTTTAATTTTTTAAATGTTTCAAGATTGAAAACATTGTATTACAATTTTTTATAAATTTAATTGTTCCATTATGTTTATACACAATGAGTATTATTTGTTAAATATTGAATTTGAGTTGATATTGATTAATATTTGTTAACCTTATAGACTTGAAGTTGTAGTTATAGTAATTGAATTTAGAATGCTTGATTGATGAATTTAGTATAATTTACACCTTTGAAAGCCTATAATGGCTTTAGTTATAAATTGAATTTAGATATAGTTGTAGTAGTTGAAATTTAATTTAGATGTTTGATATTGTATGCTGCTGGTTAAAATTATAGGTATCTGATAATTGCAAAAATTAACAAATATTAAAAAAAAAAATCAAATAAGTCTGTTATATTATAAAACAAAATTATAAGATGCAGTCAAATAAATCTATTTTTACTCAAAACAGACTTATATGAATTAGATTGATAAGTCTATTTTAGAAAAAATAGACTTATCTTATCATGCTCATATAAGTCTGTTTTTAGTAATAACAGACTTTTCCGTTCTAATCGGATGCGTCTGTTTTTTTTTTTAAAAACAAAGGCATTTGACCATATCATATGCGACTGTTTTTTTAAAATAGACTTATCTAACCTTATCATACATGACTGTTTTTAACAGTCACATAAGATCCATTTATCAGATACGTCTCATTCTTATATGTTTGTTCATAAACAGAAGCATTTAAGCCAAAAAAACAGTCACAAAAAACCATTTTCTATACTAGTGAGCTCTAAAATCTGAGAACCTCTTTTTCATCGTTAGTCATATATTAAAGGCATGGCTACAAGCCATTGGTGATGAAGGTCTTTTATAGAACTAAAATCTCCTCTTAGGAGTGGACACTATAAGCTCCACTACTCAAGGCCCAAACTCATACCATTTCCTTCTAGGTGGCTTGCTTCTCCTCCTCTAGATTTTGTTAAATGGAACACAGACGATTCATCTCTTAGAAAACTAGGCCTACAGGAGTAGAAGGTGTCTTTCGAGACTCAATGGGTTATGTTATATGTCTTTTTCTCTACATTTTGTGGGATTGTGGATTCTCATGAAGCTGAGGTAATGACCATACGATACACTGTTCAAATCACAGCAAAATTTGAGTCTTCATTCTTTAGTGGCCATATGATACGCTATTCAAATCACTGTAGAATGTGAGTCTTCATTCTTTCCACATATCATCTTTGAATTTGACTCATCAAATGCAATTGCTTGGCTCACTGGAGAAGATTTCCATAAGCCATGGGAGTTGCATCAGGAATTATGTCTTATTGAAGCATATAAGCAACATCTTGGGTTAATCTCTTTTGTCCACACAATACTAGAAAATAACTTCATGGTAGATTGCTTAGCTAAGCAAGGAGTTTCAAGATCTAATAAATTCATTGCTTGGATTTAGCTATTCATATGCCTCAATTCGTCATTTCATGTTTTCGTCTCCCATGAGAATTATTCATGTTCAGTTTTGCGATGTATTTTCCATTTTGATGTATTATTTGTTTTTCCATCTTCTTGACCCCTCTTCAAGATGGTTTTTCCCTTATTTTAATAAAATGAATTGTTTATCCAAAAAAAACAAAAGAAGATTTAATGGTTGATTTTTGTTGTGTGTTGGGGGATTTAGAATGATAGGAATTAGTGGTGGAGCCACATTTGAGGGGAGCTATAGCCTTTCCTTAAATTTTTAAAATATATGTCATAGTATGTAAATTTATATCTTTTTTTTTTTAATATTTGCCCATTTACAAATGATATTAAAAGTTTATTTTTATACCCTAAACTTAGGTTTCAGGCTTTTTGTCCTCCTTTACATGGACTTCAAGCTTTTTGTCCTCTCTAACTTAAGAGGTGCTCTCTGCCACTGATAGGAATGTCTTGTGCATGGCAAATCTTGTAAAGTTCCTACATCTCTTCGTACGACTTGCATTTGATTTCAGCTGTTGAACCTGTTTCTCTCTTTTTTAAGTAGTTGTTGCTTGTTAAATGGATTCCTTAGGGTTATAGGTGCTTGAAGACGAACATTGATGCAACGCCTTATTAAGGATTTTGGTAGTGCTGTTTTTTTAATTTGTAATTAGAAATGTGCAGGGACTGGTCTTGCTTTCTAGTGGTAGATACTGCAGAAACTTTGACCATTTCTTTTGGATTGTTAACTGCTTTGCCTTGCGGGTTTTGCTACTTAGAAGTCAAATTTGGTGCCCTCTCGGTTTTTAATCTCATTAAGTTCCCATGTTCTTGTGCTAATCTTCGTAAAAATGTTATTGATGATATTATTTGTTTAAATAGGGAGTCGAATTCTCTGTTTTTTCTTTTTATTCGTAGAGAGGAAACAAAGTGGTCCACGCCATTGCTAGTTGGGCACTTTCATTTTTAGAGGAGCTTGTTCTAGTTGAGGAAGTGCCTTCCTCTGCTAATTCCTTTATCTTGGAAGATTTTTTTTTTTTTGTTTTTTGGTCTACTTAATAAATTATGTTTTCCCCGTATTAAAAAATTAATTAGATATTTATTTTGTTATTGAAATGGTATGAAACAAGTCTATTAATTTTTGTGATACTGTAAAAAATGATTTTTTTTTCTTAGCACTAAGTATACTTTATTGATTATTTTTACTATTATATAATTATTTTTAGGACAACAGCGGAGCTTAATTGTGCCCTCCAAAAGAAAAACAAAAATTTTTGAGTGGAATATTCATAATGTATTATATGCCTAAAAAAAATAATATATATAGATAAACGTTAATTTATTTTAATAATTTATTTTTTCCAATATCGACTTAATACTAAAATTTATAATTTTTTTAAAAGGTTATTTTTTTAATTATATCATCATACTATATATAAAAGTGAAAATAGCAAAACATGCAAATTTATCAAAAGCCCAACTTGATTGTATTACCTAATTGGATTAATTTCGTTACTTAATCATTTAATTTATTAGCGAATAGTATTAATAATTTATTAATTAGAAGTCAAATTTTACTAGTACTAGATAATGCATTTCAATTTGACAATAAAGTGCAAGTGCTGTTCAATTTCGTTTATTCCATTAAATATATATACCTACATTAATTCAAAATATGATAGAAAAATAAAAAAAAAAGTATAATATGGATAACAATGCACATAACCATATATATACTATAAAAGTTAAGATATTATCATATTATATCATTACTACCTTTATTTTATATACATGAGTCTTAATAATTGATAAATTAGTAATTTGAGATAAATATCTTTTAGAAAGAGAATAAAATTATTAATTATATTTCCATGAGTAATTAACCGGGTTTTATAATAAAAATTATTTCTTCCATTAATTTTCAATATTTTTCCATGCATTATAATAAGAATAATAGACATTATAACAAGCTAATTAAATCAAAAGTTTTATTTAATAATGAAACAATATTAAATGATCAATGAGAGAATTGAATAATATAATTAATTATTCAAGAGTGATCATCAATATTTTTGCATGGATTTGAAGCAAAGATTGCTAATAAAGTAAAATTAAATTTAAAATAAACATGAACTCCTTATTTACTATGAATAAAATGTTATAAAATAATATGAAATTTAAAATAAATATGCAATCCTATAAATTAATAAAAAAATTTTACACAAAAACCAAATTATAGTTAATAACGAGTTCAATATCTAATAATTATATGCAAATTAATAATTTTGGTGAATACTACAAAGTAATATTAAATTTGAGATGAATATGAGCCTCTATGAATAAAATGCTATAAAATAATATAAAATTATTTTAATTTAATCTTCTTCATTTATCATGCTTACACAAACCGTTCAATATCTTTTCCACTCAGTTAGTATTAATTAAGATTCAATGGCATCTTAATCAGTTAATTCTTCAATGAAAATAATTTTCCCCCTTTTTTTCAAAACAAAGGCAGCCCCTAACTCTTTCAACTTTTACTTCAGTCTATAAATTAATCCTCCAAATGTATTTTTTTCTTCTTCTGTCAATTAACGTAATTAACTCCATTAAATTTCAATTAGTTTTACAGTTCCTATTTTATTTTGTTTTTTTTTTAAAATTAAGCAAATCTTCCAAAGCAAAGGAAGGTATAATTTTATCTTAAATTCAGGATTTAAGTAGAGAAAACGAGAAAACCAACTTACCTAGAATCCTAAGGGTTAATTACACCAGTAGTCACCGAATTTTATATTGCTTTTATTTAAATGACCAAACTTTTTTTGTAACACAAAAATAACTGAATTTAACTTTTATTGCACAAAAATTACTTTTGGTCAATAGACTACCCGGATGTTTACATGTTGCTTACATAGCAGTGATGTGGCTTAGCATCTAGATAGCATACTAACTGAAAGTGATTTTTGTACAATAAAAATTAGATTCAGTTATTTTTGTACTACAAAAGAAAAGTTTAGTTATTTAAATGAAGGTAATATAAAGTTCAATGATTACGAGTGCAATTAACCTGAATCCTAAGTTGGCTAAACCACTCTCCTCACAATTTCTTTCTTCTTTTTATTTTCTTTTCTTCCCAACTTCTCTCTTACTTTGCCTCTTACCACCTTGATTAAATTCTTACTCATTAATTTCCATCCAAAATCTTGAAGAATTGAAAAAATTTTGTGGATAGAGGGAAGGCTTAAAGAGGACGGCCACAATGGGTAGAATGAGAGAGAAGAAAAGATAAAGATAGAGATGGTTTTGGCAAAAACATTCACTTTTGCACTTTGTAGTCTAATTAATATATAATTAATTCAATCAATTAAAGAATCATTAGTTTAATTGGTGCAAGGTGGGTGGCCATCCAAAAATTAAATGAATTAATCAACAAATATTCACTTAATTATAGCTCTCATCTTGATGGAGGAAAGAAATGGAACAATGAAGTTGAGAGGAGAGTATTCTAGATTTGCGCCCATTTTGATATATACAACAAAAATATTTAAATTGTGAACATAGAATTATAGTTTGGATTGGGCAGAAGTGAGGTGGGTGATTAATTTATTTAGTTAATATTTTTAATTTCAGCTATTTAATTAATAATGGATATTCGTATTTTCTTTTCTCACTTTTATTAAATCTAAAATTAGACTCCAATTATTTCAGAACTATTTCGATCGCAAAGACGGTCAATTTTCGGCCAATTTTACATTTTCGGTCCCGAAACATGCATGTCGTCAGGGCCTTAACTGATGGACATAACAATTTCTATAATTTTTATATTTTGTTGTACAAATATAATATAAGTGAAACTTATAATTATATATACTTTAATTTATAAAATTAAAAATTATAAAATTTTAATTAGTTAATAAAATTAGTATGAAATTTTTAGTAACGTTGAATCTAAACCAAAACGTAAAGAGTTAATTCAATTCCTGTGCATAGGTTTACACGAGAAAAAAACATATTTACCTTTCCGACTTTTAAGTCGTTTATATTGCCTAAGAAGCCAAACGCATCATATATTGCTTTGTTAGTTCCCTGCAAGATACATTTGGTTTTTGTTTTTCTCTTTCCTTTTTAAACAATTTAATTAGAAATATCTAATAAATTATATCAAACCTTATGTGGACCTTATCTTTAATTAAAAAAAAATTGTTTTTGAACCAATGCCATAACGTACAAGTTTATTTAGTACCACAAGTCTTAAGATCTTTTTCTTACTTTAAGTATTAATTTTGTTATTTTTAGCAATTGAAGAGTCCATAACAATGCTTTTATTCAATTAATGATCCATTAATATAAACCTCAGTCTTTTTCGAGGTTTTCATTTAATGTTTCTTAAATTATTATTCAAATTGACTTCGGAGAGCCTTTGAAGATATTGCATATTAATATTCATTATCATAAGAGTGGTGATTTAGAAGAGTAAAATAAATAAAAGTAGATAAAGAACCGGAAGGATTGTGAAGAATAACCTGGAAAGTGATTAGCACTTCTGTCTTTTAACAATGTGTAACAAATTTTAAATAGTAGCCTACTGTAGGGTTGAGCATAACCAAATTTGAATTGAACCAAATTTAATTTGGTCTAAATAGTTTTGATCAGTTTGGTGCAGTCAGAATACACCCTCTACTTCACTTCCTATAATGATCATAACCATGTATTAATATCTAAAGCCACAATTAGGCTACATAATTATAAAACTTTATATTTTCATTGCTACTTTTGCACTTGTTCTGTTTTGTAGTCCCTTTCTGAGCTAGTGTTTAGCAAAATTAAATCTATCCTTCTGAAAAGTTATAATGATGTGTTAAACTTTTAGTAGGCTCTTGTTTCATTTAAATCAGAGTTCTATAGATGAAGTTACAAGCAAATTATTGGAAATTGTTCAATCAAAAAATGCAATAGGCAGTTTCAAAATCCGATTTTGATTTATATTTTCGACCTACTTCCTATATTATTTCACTCTATAGTCTTCATGAAAGTTATACCTCTATATGTAAGCTTTTCATAGAATTTTTTATCACTTAAATCCAACTTCTATATCAAAAGTTATAGCTAACTTAGTAGGGGCCGTTCACTTATAACTATACTGTTACTATTGGCAGATTCTATACTCTGTTATGATTCTACTTTTACACCTAAAAATATGCAGATTTTCATATTAAATCTTCATGAAAGATGTAATTCCAGATGTTAGCTTTGTAACCCTACTTAAAACACCTTCAAAATTCTCTCAAAGAAAAAGTTATGACTAAACCATTTTTTACTGTTCAAGACATTCCAGACAGTTCACAATCTCAAATTGTATAAATATTTTGGACTCGAATATGACAAATTTTAGGAATGTTTTCTTCACAAAAGTTTTAGGCCCAGATGTTAAGTTTAGTTTGGTTTTAAAAATCAAGAAATTCAGAAATATATAGCCCAAGATACAAGAAAAACAATATAAACTATTTCACTTAAAATGGAACTACCAGCCTAAAGACAGTTTCCACACCTGATTTTGCAACCCATTTTTCACATAGCTACCAACCTAATTTTACTTTTTGTTCTTCATAAGAAATTTAGGTATATGTCTAAGAATAGAAACTAGAATCCCTTCAATTCAAATTATAATTTTCTTTTCTACCATCTATATACCTTGAATTGCACATGCAAGGCCATCTTCATCACTTTCCTGGCTTGCTTCACTCTTTCATAAAGGCTCCTATCACATGCAAACTCATCCTTTTCATTGTGACTTGACCACAATTCAAGTGGCTTCCCCTCAAATTAACACATTAAGACAACTTTGTGTCTTCAAGATTCCATCACTGTGAGCTTCTTTGTGTTTATTTACTATGGAGGATAAGAGAATAAAGAGAGGGAGTGGAGGAGAGAATTTAGCTAGACCAACGAAAAAGAAGAAGATGGGTAAGAAATGGGTCTTCAAAGCCTTTTTATACCCAATTTAAAATTTAATTAAAATGCATGTGTGCCACATGGCACTTTGCATGTCATGATATAACAAAAAAAAACTTCTCTTAGTCTTTAGTTGTCTTTATTTATTTAATCAAATCAAAATATCTAATAAAGCCCTTATCACTTCCTCTTATTAAAATTGTCTACCCCAAAATTGTCTCCCCCAAATTTCCAATTCCTATAATTTCAACCCCTTTCACTAACAATATCCTATAATTGAATACATTAATATTCACATAATAACCTATTTTCCGTATCAATATTTTTAGTTTAATCCATAGAGAATTTTATATATATATATATATATAGATATATTATTTATTTACAGTTTAGTTCACCTTTAGAAAGAATTTTAAAACTTGCATATAGATTAGTTTCTAGATTGACGGGTGTAACAATAAATGTCGTTGAGAATAAATTTTCTCAAATTCCTATAACAGCAACACCTTTGACCATATGTTGTCCACATAAACTAATGCTCGACTCTTCTTAATTTTCTTCGTATGTTACTAAACTTTTGATTGAGGTACCAACTCCTTTTGTATTCAAAGACTCTAAAACAATACCATGGAAGTACGAGAGCACTATTCATACTCAAGATCCAATCCTCTCTCAAAACAGTATGATCACAAATGTAGTAGATAACATATTTGGAGTTGGGGGAATGACTCGTAGTGGAAGATGTTATATTCTAGAGGAAGTTGAAAGGAGATGAACTAAAGAACTAGAAAAATGATGAAGAGGTTCAAGATGATGGACCTCGAAGGGTTATCTCACAAGAATTTCAGCACAAAACTAATAGGCCGGTGTATGAGGAAGAGGTCTGTGAATTCTTAAAGTTAATTAAGCAAAGTGAAGGCAGAGTAATTGAATAGCTAAACAAGAAACTAGCTCGGATTTCACTGTTATCCTTGATTTTAACTTCTAAACCCTATAGAGCTGCACTTTTGAAGATGTTGAATCAAGCTCTTATATGTCACGACATATCAGTTGAAAATTGGAATATTATGGTTCGAAATATCGTAGCAGCAAACCATATCTTTCACTAATGATGAGATTCCTCCTGAAGGGACGGAGCATATCAAGACATTGCATATTTCAGCCAAATGCAAAAACCATTCCATTGCACATATATTGGTTGATAATGGATCATCATTGAATATCATGTCGACATCCACTTTGGCAAAATTACCAATTCATGCAACGTATATACAGCCAAGTGCTATGGTTGTTCGAGCATTTAATGGAACTAAAAGGGAAGTAATTAGAGATATTGAGATACCTATTCAAGTAGGACTAATCACATTTGATATCAAATTTTCCAGTTATGGATTTTGTTCCAGCATACAACTTTCTGTTAGGGAGATCACTCAACTGGTGTTGTACTATCCTCTCTACATTAAAAAATCAAATTTATTATTGATGGAAAATTGATTGAAGTTTCAAGAGAAGATGATTTTCTTTTTACTAAGCCTGTAACGACCCCTTATATTGAAGGTGCAGAGGAAGCTCTGGAAAATTCATTTCAATCTTTCGAGGTGGTGAATGTTTCTTATATGGGAGAAGGTTTAAAGGCTCTATTGCCTAAGCCATCTGCTACATCTAACATGGTGGCAAGAGAAATGATGAAGATAAATTTTTATCTAGGCATGGGACTTAGATGAAATAACTAAGGGGTAAATCAATTCATTAAACTTCTTATCAATGAAAGTAGAGATGAGTTAGGCTATGAACCTTCCAAAGCAAAAAGGAAAAGAGCACAGACTAAAAGAAGAGAAAAAAGATTGGCTAAATTGGAAAATAGATAGGTTTTTGTAGAAAAGATGGCCACTCCACCTTTGGTACAAACATTTAGAATTGCTGGTTTGTATATCCTTGGAAAAATTAGTTGAAGGCCTATCAATAGTAGTCATAATAGAAGAAGGATCAAGTACAGAAATAGAAGAATGAGTTTGATTCTGTCCTGCAAATAATGAACAAAATAACATGAAGGTTTATCAACTTCCAATCTTAGGTTCAAAGTAATTGTTATCTTTTCTTGTGACTCTACTCAATATCTAAGGAGGAATGAAAATGAACATCTATTTTCAATAATTTCATAGATTTTAATAATTTGATAAATGCATGTTTCTTTTCTTTATTTTCACCTCATTATTCATATTTGCTTCTACTTGTTTTTTTCCTCCTTTTTATTTGTTCTATATTAAGCTTAGGGATTGTAATGATGATCAAGAATTTGACAATGATAACATACAAAGGTTTGATCTTGACAATCCAGTATATGAAATAGATTTAGATAAAGAAAAAATTCAAGAAGTACCTCCTGAATTGGTAAAAGAAATGGAAAGGAGTCAACATTGGAAATAAAGAATCTTATCGAAGTTATAAATTTGGAGACAAAATAAAATAGAAAGGAACTAAAGATAAGTGGGATTTTGGGCCCAGAATTGCCCGAGATGATAGTCAATTTATTAAAGGAATTCAGTGATAATTTTGCCTGGTCAATATCAAGATATGCTAGGACTAAACACTAACATAGTAACACATAAATTACCTTTAAAAGCATAATGTAAGCCTGTGAAAAAAAAGTTGAGAAAAATAAAGTCAGATACTCTTTTGAAAATTAGGGAGGAAGTCAAGAAATAATTTGATGCAGGATTTCTTATAGTGGCAAAATATCCTAAGTGGGTAGAGAATGTGGTTCATGTTCCTAAAAAAGATGGAAAAGTGAGAATGTCCATTGATTATCGTGATTTGAATCATATGAGTCCTAAAGATAATTTGCCATTACCTCATATCAATATTTTGATGGATAATATAGCTGGATATTACATGTTTTCTTTCATGGATGGTTATTCAGAATATAATCAAATTAATATGGATATAGAAGACAAGGAAAAAACCACTTTTATTACCCTTTGGGGAACCTTCTACTATAAAGTAATGCCTTTTGAATTGAAGAATGTGGGGACAACTTACCAAAGAGCAATGGTCATATTGTTTCATGATATATGCATAAGGAAATTGAGGTATATATGGATGACATGATCTCTAAATAACGTCGAGATCATGTTGTAGTTTTGCAAAACTTTTTGAAAGACCAAGAAAATATCAAATCAAGTATGTTTTCGGAGTTAATTCAAGCAAACTTCTAGGATTTATAATCAGTAAAAAGGGAATAAAAATAGATCCTAAAAAAATTAAAGCAATACTTGAGATGGCTTTCCTACAAACTGAAAAGGAAGTAACGAGTTTTCTTGAAAAAATAAATTATATTGCTCAGTTTATCTCACAATTGATTGCAACTTGTGAACCAATTTTCCAATTCCTTAGAAAGAATAATCCTACTCAATGGAATGATGAATGTCAAAAGGCATTTGACAAAATTAAACAATATTTACAAAATCCACCAATTCTTCGACCACCCATGCCCAGGATACCACTTATTTTGTATATGATAGTATTAGAAAAATCTATAAGAGTTATGTTGGGACAACATGATTCTTCTGGAAAAAAGGAACATGCCATTTATTATGTCAGTAAAAAGTTCACAGATTATGAGGCCAAATACTCCATATTGGAGAAAACGTGTGCCACACTCATATGGGCTGCTCATCAACTAAGGCATTACATGTTATGCTATACTACCCGATTAATTTCCAAAATGGATCCTATAAAGTATATATTTGAGAAATCAGCATTAACTAGAAGAATTGATCGATGGTACGTTTTGTTATCAGAGTATGATATTGTTTTTATGACTTAAAAAGTAATAAAAGGAAATGTAATAGTTGATTATCTAGCTGATAGAGCCAATAAGGATTCTGAGCTAATGCAATTGGATTTTCCATACGATGATATTGTGGCAATTGATGAGGATGAAAAAAGTCAGAAAAATTGAATTATAAAATTCGATTGCGCTTCAAATGCCTTAGGACATGGAATAGGAGCTATTCTATATCACCTTGTGGAAAATATTATCTTGTCACAGCAAAGTTATGTTTTGATTACACTAATAATGTAGCTAAATATGAAGCATGCGCTTTGGGAATTCAAGCAGTAATAGATATGAAAGTTAAACGCCTAGAAGTGTATGGAGATTCAGCTTTAGTGATCAATCAATTAAGGGGCAAATGAGAAACCACAGACTCAAAACTCATTGCTTACCAAGAATACATCTTAAAATTGTTTAAGAATTTTGAGTTCATTGAATTCAATCCTATATCTCGAATTGAGAACCAAATTGATGATGTTTTGGCTACATTAGCTGCTATGTTTAAACTAGATACTTGTGGAAAAATGCCTCCAATTAAAATAGAGACAAAAGGAGTTCATGCATATTGCTGTGATATAGCACAAGAACCAGATGGTAAGCCATAACACCATGATATTAAGCAATATGTTAAAGATAGGAGCTACCCACCGGAAGCAACTAAAAATGATAAAATAACAATCTAAAGGTTGGCATTAGGTTATTTCTTAAATGGAGATGTTTTATATAAAAGAATCATGACACAACATTAATCAAATGTGTTGATGACCATTAAGCACAAAAGTTGATGGAGAAAGTTCATGAAGAATTTTGTGGTACTCATTTTGAGGGGCATAATCTGGCTCGAAAAATCATCAGAACGGGGTATTATTATAAAAGTGGAATGAAATTGTATTGCATATATGAGGAAATGTCATAAATGCCAAATATATGTTGACGAGATAAATGCTCCCCTACCTCACTTCATGTATTGGTAGCACCATGGCCATTTTCCATGTGGGGTTTGGATGTGATAGGACCGATAAAATCTAAAGCAGCAAATGGACATCGATTCATTTTGGTAGTAATAAATTACTTTACAAAATAGGTAGAAGCAGCTTCTTATGCAAGGAGTAGTAATCAAATTTATCAAACATAATATCATTTGTAGATATGGCCTTCCTGATAGGATTATCACAGATAATGCCAAGAACTTTAATAACAAATCAATGGAGGATATATATGGGCAGTTCGAAATCAAGAATCATAATTCAACTCCTTATTGCTAGAAAATGAATGGAGTAGTTAAAGCTACAAACAAAGATATCAAAAAGATTATACAAAAATGGTGGTAACTTACAATGATTGGCATGAAATGCTTCCATATGTGTTACATAGATATAGAATTTCGGTTAGGACATTCATGGGAGCAACACTTTCTCTTTGGTATATGAGATGGAGGCAATTTTACCCATTGAAGTGGAAATACCGTCTCGTAGAATCATCGTGGAGGCTGAGTTAAATAAAAATGAATGGTTATAGGCAAGATATAACCAATTGAATCTTATAGATGAAAAGTGACTAACTGCATTATGCCATGGGCAATCGTACTAAATGAGGTTAGTTAAAGCACATGCAAAGAAAATGAGATAACATCAATTCCAAGAAGGAGATATTGTTATCAAAAGGTTATGCTCCAAACAAGCTAATCCTAGAGGGAAATGGACTCCGAAATGTGAAGGACCTTATGTGGTGAAAAAGGCATTTTCAGGAGGAACCTTAATTCTGACAAATATGGATGGAAAAGAACTTCCAAATCTAGTTAACTCAAATGTCGTCAAAAAGTATTATGTTTGAAATAATGTACTAGCTTGTTAAGATCAAATAAAATATGTGTTTTACTATCAAATTCAAATTAATTCTTCATTTGTTTTACCTAAGTTTATTTCTCTCATTTTTCAAAATACAATCATTCACCCAAAAAAAAGACAGAGAGAATATGCTTTTTTAAATACTAAAATCATGGAATGATTGAAAAAAAACTCTAGGACATTATATATACTTTGAACCATAGAGATAAAATAGGAGAAAATTGCTAGCATATACAAGTCATCAAATCAACATACAAACTAAGAAAGTAAGAGAAGGAATGACAATGATATGTAGAAGAAAGTGGCACTTTATTATCAGATTTGTTCCATTAGCATATTTTTTTTTCTATATATAGTCCTGAAGAAAAATAAAAGGAAAAATGGGAATACATGTGCTATCTTGATATAATGATTTTTAATGATATAAAGGGGTAATAATAATCTTAAATTATATACATGCAAACATTTCACACATTCTTACCAAAGCCAATTAAGATTATGATCTGTGTTCCTCTTTTCCATATTTAGCTAACAATATTTCTTCGAAAACTGTAAGTAGTTGCATCTCCAATAATTTCTTTCAAATTTCTTTGCTGGCAATATTTTCTTGGTTGTCAATTCTCTCATAAATTATTGGCAGTTATATCTCCGGTAATGTCACCTAAATTTCTTTTTTGGCAAAACTTTCATGATTGTCAATTCTCTTATAAATTATTGGCAGTCAAATCTCCAATTATAACGTCCAACGATTTAGGCCCCCATTGTGCATGGCTGTAAGTAAGCGAGTCGGTCTGTTCGGAGTCTAAATCTGGACCCATGAAAAATTATCATATAATAAGGGAAAATAAGTAGGGGTATTAGTTTTCGGGAATTAAAAAGTTTGGTGCGAGAATTGGAAAAAAAATTTACCCTATGGATAAAATCGGTATTACCAAAATTGTTAGGGAAAATGTGTAAGAAATAGAAAATTTGTGGTACAAGTTGAATTTCCCATAATTAAATTTTAATCAAGATTAATTAAGTTAATGGACCAATAGAAAGAGAGATTAATCTAATCAGTGGGACCCATATACATAAACCTAAGTATAAAAGTCAAAAAATGAGGCTTTATGTCACAAAACACACCATCATCTTCTTTTTCTCCCTTGTTGCCGTCCCTTTTCCCCCAAATAACCCTAATCCTCCATTTGTAACTCAATTAAGCTTCTTAAAAAGTGGAAGAAAAGAATTTAGAGAGAGAAAAACAAAGAAATTAATGAGATTCCACCATAAGAGAGCAAGAGAGAAAAACCAAGAAATATAGTCGACTATCGATCCAGAAAAGTGGTACTTAAAATTCCCGAACGGGATGACATCATTCTAGGTAAAGGTCAAACATATTATACTAATGTCATTTCTGCACTAAAAGCTCAAAAATACATCAGAAAAGGGTGTGAGGCATATTTGGCCCATGTGATAGATACTAGGAAGGGAAGCCTGGAGGTCAAAGACATTCCCATAGTGTGTGAGTTTCCAGATGTATTTCCTGATGAATTACCAGGGTTACCACCATCAGAAAGGTAGAATTTGCTATTGATGTGATTCTTGGTATAACTCCAATATCTATTACTCCATACAGAATGGCACCTATTGAATTAAAAGATTTAAAAGCTCAGTTGCAAGAGTTGTTAGACAAGGGATTATAAGACCCAGTGTGTCACCATGGGGTGCTCCGGTATTGTTTGTGAAAAAGAAAGGTGGCACTCTTTGACTATGTGTTGATTATCGACAGTTGAATAGGGTGACAATCAAGAATAAATATCCCCTCCTTAGAATTGATGATTTATTTGATCAATTGAAGGGAGCAGGAAAATTCTTTAAAATTGATCTCAGATCCGGGTATTATCAATAGAGAGTTAAGGAGTCAAATGTTCCCAAGACAGCTTTCAGGACCCAGTGTAGCCATTATGAATTTCGGGTGATGCCTTTTAGCTTAACCAATGCACCAGCTGCTTTTCTAGACATGAAGAACAGAATCTTTAAGCCCTACCTGGATCAATTTGTTGTAGTGCTTCAAACTTTGAGGGAAAGTGGAGCATGATAAGCACCTCAAAGTAGTGCTTCAGACTTTGAGGGAGAACCAACTCTATACAAAGTTATCAAAATGTGAGTTCTGGTTGGAAGAAGTATGACTCTTGGGACACATTATGTCAGCTGAAGGAATTCAAGTGGATCCTAGTAAGATAGAAGCAATTTTGAATTGGAGACCACCCCACAATATGACATAAGTTCAAAATTTTCTCGGATTAGCATGTTACTATATGAGGTTTATGAAGGGATTTTCTAGCATAGCAGCTGTAAATCCTCAACCGTCCCTATATGCACTATTACATGCATTCCATTTGAATATGTTCATTTTATAAATGTTATTCACATGAAACACAAGCATATGTATGGATTTTGGCATGAATGTGTTCATGAAGTAGACTTGACACCAGTTGGCTTATGGCAATAGGAATAAGTCGCACATGTCTAACCTTAACATAGAGGAAACATGATGCAATATGGGTAATCATCGATAGGTCACTTCTTACCAATTTGAATGGATTATCCATTGAGTTGATTAGAAGAAATATATGTCAATGAGATAATTCGATTGCATGGAATGCCAATATCCATTATTTCTTATTGAGATCCACGGTTCACATCACAATTTTCTAAAAGTTTGTAATAGGCTTTGGGAACTCGACTCACTTTTAGCATAGCCTTTCACCCACAAACAGATGGTCTGTCAGAACGAGTTATTCAATCATTGGAAGATATGCTAAGAAGCTACATAATTGACTTTGAAGGTAGCTGGGATAAACATTTTCCATTGATAGAATTTGCATATAACAACAGCTATCAAGCTAGTCTTGGCATGGCACCATATGAAGCCTTGTAAGGAAGGAGATGATGGACGCCATTATATTGGATAAAACTTGGTGAGAGGAAGTTAGTTGGTCCTGAATTGGTGCAACAGAATGAGGAAAAGGTGAGATTAATTAAAGATCGATTGAAAGCTACAACAGACTGGCAAAACTTTTATGCTGATTTGAAAAGAAAATACATAGAATATGATATCGGTGACGAAGTATTTTTGAAAATCTCACCTTGGAAAAAAAATACTTCTGTTTGGCAAGAAAGGGAAGTTGAGTCCTAGATTTATTGGACCATATGAAATACTTGAACATGTGGGTCCAATGGCTTACAGGTTAGCCCCTACCTCCAGACTTGGATAAGATCCACAATGTATTTTACGTATCAATATTGAGAAGATAAATATCAAATCCAACACATGTGATACCTATGGAATCTATAGAGGTACAACAAGATATGACGTATGAGGAAGAACCTGTGGCAATTTTAGCCAGGGAAGTCAAAGAACTGTGGAACAAGAAAGTGCCTTTGGTTAAAATCTTTGGCGCAATCATGTGGTGGAAGAAGCCACCTGGGAAAGGGAGGAATTAATGAAGGCTCAATATCCTCAGCTTTTCAACTCCAGTAAATCAGGTAAATTTTTAGGACAAAATTTTCTTAGGGAGAGAGAATTGTAACGTCCAAAGATTACGACCCCGATTGCACGTGGCCGTAAGCGGGCGCGTCGGTCTAGTCGGAGTCTAAATCTGGAACCATAGAAAACTATCATATAATAAGGGAAAATAAGTAGGGGTATTATTTTTCAGGAAATAAAAAGTTTGGTGCAAGAACCGGAAAAATAAAATAAAATTTATCCTATGGACAAAATCGATATTACCAAAATTGTTGGGAAAAAATGTGTAAGAAATAGAAAATTTGTAGTACAAGTGGAACTTCCCATAACTAAATTTTAATCAATATTAATTAAGTTAATAGACTAATAGGAAGAGAAATTAATCTATTCAGTGGGATCCACATACATAAACCTAAGCATAAAAGTCAAAAAATGAGGTTTTATGTCACAAAACACAACATCATCTTCTTTTTCTCCCTTGTTGTCGTCCCCTTTTCCCCGAATAACCCTAATCCTCCATTTGTAACTCAATTAAGCTTCTTCAAGAGTGGAAGAAAAGAATTTAGAGTGAGAAAAACTAAGAAATTAAGGAGATTCCACCATATGAGAGCAAGAGAGAAGGAAGGAAATAAGAGAAAAAGAAAGAGAATGAAGTGGTGATTTGGCCACCTTTGGAGAATCATCAAGGTGAGTTTCTTCTTCTCAAATCCAACCTTATTACATATATTTGAACTCCTTGTGGTTGATTAGTATGGTTGGAAGTGTTAGATTAGGGTTTTGCTTGAAGTTGTGTTGGAAGAGGAAGAAGTGTAAGATTGAGTTGGAATTTAATTTAGATGACCATGGAGGTTGATTTTGTGACTTGTAAACTAATGAAACATAACCTAAAATGAAGAGGAAGGGGCTGCCCTATGATGGGGATATGTTTGGGAAGATGATTAGAAGTGTTGATGTTGGTATATGACTAGTTGATGTTGAATATTATAGAAAACAAAAAAAAAAGACTTGGAATGGATGAAGCTGTTTTGGTTGTTCTAAATAGAGGGAATGGCTAATGACTAAGAATTTGAATAAGGTAAACAGAGGAAATGAAATCATGGAAAAGTGTAGAGGAGCATTAGGATCATTGCTTAGTGTTCATGCATAAACTTTAAATGAATTTGCATTTAGTGACATATTGTTTTCTTTTGTTAAGGCCAAGCAAGTAGCCACCAAGAGGTGGACAAAGGTAAGGAAAAGGTGACTTAACAAGAGAAGGAAAAAAAAGGAAAAGAGAAAGACTATAGGCTGATTTTGTATGTGCTTCTTGGACAAAAATTGGGCATGCCATAAAATGTGAAGTTTGTATGAAATGTATGCTTGCATGTGACTTGAAAAATACCTTGTGCGAAAAATGGTTGCTAATATAATTTTGTGGTAAATTAATGTGAAATGTTGAGTTTTATGCATAGTGATGTGATCTGGAAATTTGGATATGACATGAATGAATTAGGTCATCGAAATATTTGAATTTCAATGAATCCTACAAGTGCCTGTTGCACTTGCACTGGAACAAATTTGATTAAATTGACCATAACTTAGTCTGTGTATATTGGATTGACCTGAATCCAATTGGAAATAATAGCTAAGACATAGAGATAAAAATATTATGAAGATCATGAATTGAAATTCAGCCTATATCTAGGTCAAAATTCGGTCACAAAAGCTCAGACATAAGAGTATCATGAAAATGCTGGGAAAAAGTGTTAGAACACTACCCAGTATTTTGTCCCTAACTTTTAGTAAAAAACTCGGATTGAGGTGATTTTTGTTGCATTTTAAAGCTAAAACAATAAAGCATAAAATTCTAGAAGGTTACAAAGTCAGATCCTAAGTGGAAATGGGCCGAAATTGGGTCATAAGTCTAGGGCATGAATCTGCTATGCATGAGAAAGTTTGTTTTGTGAATTTTTTTTTTATATGACATATTTTGCATGTAATAATTGTTGATTATTTGATACCCAATTGTACATATAGGCATCCCATATTCATAAGTATATATATAATGTGAATAATCCGAAGATGATAATAATTATGTCGAAGCTCGAACACACCTAGCCTTGAAACTAGAATAGAGAATAGGTTGACATGCCAATAAAGGAAAAAAGAAACGCATGCTATAAAAATAATAAAATCGGGAAATGGCAATACAGAAAAAAAAAAACTAGTAATGACAAGTCTCTATATTCCTACTAATAAATTCAGACACAGATGTTAGGAGCTTGACTAAAAATAATAAATATAAATAAAGATAATAAAAGAATGAGATTGCATTTTTACAAGTTAAATTACATGACATATTTAACTTGTAAGTATATGTAAAATATTGTTCGTGATATTGGTATTATGTTGTAACATTATAAAATTTTTTAATGTATCGTATGTATTATTTTTATCCTATGAAGCACCACTAAGCTAGTAGCTTAGTGCAGGTGAATTTCTCTCCCGTAGGTTCGAAAGATTTTAAGAAGTTAAATTAGTTGTCAGAAGAAAGTGGTAATCCATTCAGTAGCAGTTAAAGTCTCACAATTTGTTTTGGTATATTTTTAGAAAAATCTTTGTAATATAAAATTAAATTTTTATTTCCATATAGTTTGTAATGGGGTATGTAAAGCTATATATATATATATATATATATATATATATATATATATATATATATATATATATATATATATGTGTGTGTGTGTGTGTGTGTGTGTGTGTGTGTGGGTGTGTGTGTGATGCGCACGCGCACAAATAAAGATACGGATCATAAATTTTGAGACCTGTTAAATTTTTAAATTGGATGCATGAAAGAATTTTAATATATAAAAAATATAATAATGCTGGCAATAATAAAATGAAAAAAAATATTACGGTTTTCATAAGGTAATAGGGTAAATACAGACAAGCCGGCATTGTCTGTTTACCTTGTTGTTCTTGAGTGGAGTAAGGGTGTTACATCAGTAATTTCTTTTCATTTCATTTTGATAACACTTTCATAATTATCGATTCTATTATAGATTAGTAGCCGCTACATTTCTACTGATTTTTCAAATGTGTATATTTGCTTTGAAAATTAATTATAGATACGTCTCCATAATTAATTATATTTATCAAGATTTAATCTCATCTTTGCATTACTCTTAAAAATTAAGAGACATGCAAATGGGGAATTGTAGATACTCAAAAAATATAATAAAAAATAAATTTATAATATAATAATAAATTTAAAATAAAATAAAAAGGAAGAAAAATGCATGAGTGATCAACTTGTGGCAAAAGAAATTCTTCATACCCAACTTACAAATATCTAATAATAATATTTTTTAGATTTTTAAATAATAGACAAAAGTTTTGATCCAAGGACCAAAAACTTTCATTTCCCTATAAGAATACCCCTCATCATGCGGCAAAGGGGGAAGAAAAAGTAAAAGAAAAAGTGAGTGAAAGAGAGGAGAAAGAAAGAAAGGAGAAAAGAGAGGCAAAAAAAAATAGAGAAAAGAAAAGAAAGGAAGAAAAAAATTAGCATTTGAGATAGTTTATCACAAACTATATGAATTGTAGTTTGTGATCTAAGTATTCAATTTGCAAAAAAGAAAAAAAAAGGTAGTTTATTATTATTATTATTATTATTATTATTATTATCTATAAATTTTAGTTATTATTTCATTATTATATGATAGAAATATCTAGCTTTTAATTTTTTATTATTATTACTTTTATTATCTTTATTATTATATGTTGTGGATCTATAAATTTTAGTTGTTATTCCATGCTTATAATCGAAATATGTTGACATTATTTTTTGAGCATATATCTTAAGATAATAATGATTTAGAATGACCCTCATTTATGAGATTCATTTTATGATAAAAAATGATAAATAATTTAAGATGATATTTTTTCTTTAAAAAAAACTTTGCTTAAAAAAAAGGCTGAATCATGTGAAGAGAGAATGAGTTTTTGTTGTCCTCTGTTAATGTCAATGCCACAACTGCATCTTATTATTATTATTATTATTATTATTATTATTATTATTATCTATGTGTGAATCTTCATTAATATTTTAAGAAAGTTTGATTTATGTTAGAATAAAAAGTAATATAATAAAAAGATATGAAATTTTATTTTCTGGGTTAAAAAAAAAAAGTAAAGATTTGACTTGACTATACTAAATCAAACAATGGTACAAAAAGTTTGTCCCATCCATCTTTTTTTCTTTTCATGAAAAAGATGCAAAAATGCAATATTTGTTTTTTTATATAATATTATTATTATTACTATTATTGTTATTAAGGTGATAAAAAAAAAAGCTATTAATCTATATTTATATGTAAATGCTATATATACCCCACTACAATAAATTTGAAAAAAAGAAAATATATAATATAAAATTGGAAATTGTGGTAGTGAACTTAATCCTAATAAACGTCACTATTTTGTAGTTATAAAAGAACAAAAAATCTAGGTATAAAAAGAAACAAATCATATTGTTTATTTTTCTTATGCACAAACAGTAAAAATTTTATATGAATATAAATTTTGTAAAAAATAAAAAAAAAAGCAACAAATTGTCTTTCTTTTTTTATATGCATTAATGTTGCAAAAGTAAAATTATTATTATTATTATTATTTGAGTATGAACAAATTATAAATATTCAAAAAATTATTTTTAATTCGAACTACTCAGACTTTGATATTTTAAATGGGTACGTAAGTACTCGATTTGAGTTAACTCTAACTTTCTAAATAAAAATGTTTTAGTTATATTCAGGTATTGAATGTAAATTTTTATATATATTATTAATTTATTTCATGTATATCCAAGAATTTAATATATGTAATTTAAGAAATAAATTTGTATAAAAAATAATAATCAAACCAATTTTACCAAAATGATAAAACAAAAAATTTAAAATTTGCCACACAATATAATTCTTTTTAATTTACCTTCCTTTATCCACCAATTGGATAATATATCATAAAAATAAGCATACAAGTAATAATAAAAGTAAAAATAAAAAATCTTAACAAAATGAGATAAACTCGGATGCTAATACCTTGCATATATATTTAATCATCAAATTCTTACCCTTTAACACATCCCTTATTTAACAGAAATCCAATCAATCTAATAATTACAGTTGGTGGCAACTTCTTTTAAAACTTCGTAAACATCTAAAAACAATGATTCGGCTGCTTCATGTTGTAAAAAAAACTATAAAACTCTCTTAGATCCCTATATGCGACACCAATGGTAAAATTGCTATCTTATCTTTTTTGGGTAGCATTTGCAAGGCACGATAACCCCCTAAGGCTATGTTTGGCTTGTAGAATATAATATATAAAGAATATAATAATTTTAAAAAAATAGACAATAAATGAAATAGTTATTCATATTCCACAATTTGGTTCATGACCTAGAATTATTATTCCTATTCTATCATATTGTAGGTGGAATAAGTTCGTTTAAGCATAAATGACTTTTATACCCCAATAATGAATTTCATTATTGATATCACAATTAAATTTAAAATTATTATACAATTTTGGCGTATTTTACTTAAAGCATAAATATATAATATATAAACAAATTAGCATGTATATTTTATTTCTCTATGATTTTTAAAAAATTTAAAAAATATATCTATTAATCTTAAAAATTAAAAATATAAACACAAAACAAATAAATTTTATATAATTTATCATTATCAAACCCAAATTAAATTATATTAGTAGGAAAAATATTTGAAAAATCGAATTAAATTATTCTAGAATTTGAAATTAAAATCTAAAATGGTAAAGCAATTCAATAGGGCTAGTAGGCCAAGAACAACGATGGATTGATCCGTCTTAAATAATTAAAAAATAAATAGAAGTCTTAAATAATTAAAAAAAATATATACGAGTCTGTGGGGTCATTGGCCAAAATGGGACGTTGGATTAGCATGATCATTGTCACGGGGCCATTACCCTCTCCCCCAAAAGCGCGCCTGAAGGGGTGTGCAGCGCACCCGCTTATAAGCCCAGGACCACCTCCAGAGCCATCCGATGTGGGATCCGTGACAGCTCCCACAGCCAATCCGTGACGTCCTCGTCACGGGTGGCCCACGTGACCATTACTCTCTCCGCATTGGGTGTGCAGCGTACACGTGTTCGGTGGGTCCAGGGAAGGCTCTGATACCACTTGTTACGGGGCCATTACCCTCTCCCCCAAAAGCGCGCCTGAAGGGGTGTGCAGCGCACCCGCTTATAAGCCCAGGACCACCCCCAGAACCATCCGATGTGGGATCCGTGACATCATGCAGGGTGGTCCACGTTAGCATATTTCCATGAAAAAAAGATAGCGATTCCACCAATAGATAGATGAAATATGTTTGTGAGGGATAAGAGCGGAAATACTCAATTCCATAGACTAAAGAATTTCTATCTTTAGTTTTGGAAAATAATGTGTATTCTGCAAAAATTGAAGAATTGTTATCCCATGGAATTACAATTCCATGTCTCAAGATGGAACC
>CATIWF010038466.1:0-44298 GCA_949630135.1 Balakata baccata | reverse complement strand
ATTTTATTAAACCATCATGTAATCTTATTATCGGATGTTTTGTATATTCCTAATGCCTATAAGAACATTATTTCTGTATCCGCTTTGACAAACAATAATTATGAATTTTTGTTTTGCAAAGATGTGTGTTACATTTATTATAATAATAATCTTATTGGCATTGGAACTAAACATTATGGCTTATATTATTTATATTGTGATAAGCCTAATAAAATAAATAATGAGTTATTATTAAGCAACGTACATGACAATTCTAATCAAACAAAGTATAATGATTCAAGTATGACACGGGTTTGGCACTTAAGACTAGGTCATATTTCTAATGCAAGGATCCAAAAGTTGGTAGACATGGGAATTCTAAAAGGTTTAGATTCTCAGTCTAATGATTCTATTTGTAAATCATGTGTGCAAGGAAAAATGACTAGAGGTTCATTTACTGGTCAAATGATACATGTTGAGAACCTTCTTGAATTAATTCATATTGATATTTGTGGACCATTTAAAAAAATGGCTCGAGGAGGTTATCGATTATTTGTTACCTTTATAGACGATAAGTCTAAATATGAGTATTTGTATTTATTGAAATACAAATTTGAAGTCTTTGAAAAGTTCAAAGAGTATAAGGCCGAAGTTGAAAATAAATTAGGAAAGAATATTATAGCACTTCGATCGGATCGATGTGGTGAATATTCAAGTACTGAATTTAATGATTACCTCAAAGTAAATGGAATTGTCATACAGTTTACTCCACCAGGCACACCTCAATTAAATGGTGTGAGTGAAAGAAGAAATCGTACTTTGTTAGACATGGTACGTAGTATGATGAGTTATACTGATTTATCTATTTCCTTTTGGGGATATGCTTTGGAAACAGCTTTATATATTCTTAACAGAGTTCCTTCTAAAATTGTGAATATTACTCTATATGAGATATGGACTGGTAAACTTCTTTGTTATCTCATTTTAAGATATAGGGTTGTCCTGCCTATATTAAAAGGCAAAACACAGATAAGTTAGAGGAACGGTCCACTAAATACCGATTTATTGGATATCTACTACTAGAAATAATTTGGAATATTATTTCTATCTACTTGACGAACAATTTGTTGTTGTGAGTAGAGATGCCATTTTTCTTGAGAAAGAGTTTCTTAAAGAAGGAGGCAAAGACAGACATATTGTTTTTGATAAATAGTCATCTGAAAAACAAATCTAAATAGTTGAACCAATAGAGATTGATAAGCCAATTGAGCCTAACATGACAAAGGATATTACTTCAGCTCCTAGGAGGTCTGAAAGAGCTTCACATCTTCCTAGATGGTATGGATTTACTATTGAACATGACCTTGAGTTGTTCATATTTGGTAGTAATGATCAACTAGAAGATCTTGTCACTTATTAGGATACAATGTCGGACATTGATAGCAATGCAAGCTGATAGATTCCATGTACCAGAATCAAGTTTGGGAACTTGTAGACCCACCTGAAGGAATAGTTCCAATAGGCTGTAAATGGGTTTACAAGCATAAACTAGATTCTAAAGGGAATGTTGATACTTATAAAGCTAGGCTTGTAGCGAAAGGGTATCGCCAACGGGAAAGGATTGACTATGAAGAGACATTCTTTCTCATAGCCATGCTTAAAAGTATTATAATACTCTTAGCTATTGCAACACACTATGTTTATGAGTACGACAGATGGATGTCAAAACTACTTTTCTCAATGGATTTCTTGAAAAAGAAATTTATATGGAACAACTTAAAGGATTTGATTCTAAAGATAGTTCCAAAGTGTACAAGCTTAAGAGATCCATTTATGGTCTTAAGCAAGCTTCAAGGTGATGGAACAAGCATTTTGATGAAGTAATAAAGAGTTATGATTTTATTCAAAATCCTAATGAAGCTTGTGTATACATGAAAGTTAATGGGAGCAAGATTGCTTTCTTAGTCTTATATATTGATGATATTCTTATCATAGGTAATGATGTTGATATTCTAACTAATATAAAGGTCTGGTTATCATTCACCTTCTCCATGAAAGACTTGGGAGAAGCAACCTACATTATTGGTATTAAGCTGTATAGAGATAGAGCGAAGAGAATGTTAGGGCTCTCCCAAGCCCTCTATTTGGAAAAGATCCTAAAAAGGTTTGGGATGAAAAATTCCAAAAGAGGATTAGTACCTGTGAGGCATGGAGTGCATCTTTCTAAGGAGATGAGTCCAAAAACTCCTGAATAAAGAGAATAAATGGCTGGCATACCGTATGCTTCAGCCATAGGCAGTCTGATGTATGCTATGTTGTGTACTAGACCAGACATAGCCTTTACTGTTAGTTTAACTAGCAGGTATCAGTTTGATCCAGGTGAAGGTTACTGGACAGCAGTCAATGCAATCTTTAAGTACTTGAGAAGGACTAAAGATTTGTTATTACTTTATGGAGGAGACGATTTGAGTATGGTTGGATACATAGATTCTGATTTTCAATCAGATAAGGATGAATTGAAGTCTACATTAGGGTATGTGTTCACCCTGAATGGTGTAAAAGTAGTATGGAAAAGTTCCAAGCAAAAGACTATTGTTGATTCTACTACAGAGACCGAATATATAGCAGCCTCAGATGCCGCCAAAGAAGCTGTGTGGTTAAAGAACTTCCTAATGGATTATTTAATCAAAGTTCCATTCCTTTGTATTGTGACAATAATGGGGCTATAGCACAATCTAAGGAACCAATGTCTCACAAGAAATTTAAATATGTGCTTCGGCGTTATCATTTAATTAGAGAGATAGTTGGGCGAGGTGATATCTCGGTGCAGAAAGTTCCATCAGCTGACAATGTAGCTGATCCATTCACGAAGCCTATGACATAGGCACAGTTAGACCATCATCTTCAGAAGATGAGTTTTAGATACTGTAGTGAATGGCACTAATGCAAGTGGGAGTTTGTTATCAGTGGTGTGTATGCCCTAGTGCATTCATTGCTTTTTATATATTAATTATTATACCACAATGGAGGCATGTATATTTCACATTCATAATAAATAAATATTCAAGTCGTTAATTATATTATGGATGCAGTAGTTAAATATATTATGAAATATACGGGACTTTGATTATCCACAGAGAATTTATTATCAAATTGTTGATAATAATGAGATAAATATCTCTAGTAAAAAATAATCTTAAAAATATTCATAACCAGTATAGGACAATGAATTGGACATTCATTGAACCTCTAAGTTATCACATGGTTTATTTTGAGGAGGAATCTCATTCTCCATGATATAATGATATCTAAATAAACTAGTGGGTTCTTAAAGAGTTAAGGGTATCGAACAGTGACGCCTGATAATAACTCCACAAATAGTGTTAGATGTCAACAGTTATTATCTTGGTCATAATATATGAGTCTTATACGACTCGAAGTCCTTTGACTTGAGGTGTCAAGACTATCCTTTCATGGGTAGCTGTGGAGGTGTTATTGCCTTGTACTGGGCTATCCGCGCTTGTTAATCTGGCTCGTAGTCACCACAGTTAGTCATATAGTGAGATAAGAGATTACAAATAGTAGGACTCGTTACCCTGTAGCGCCAGGGCAAGATCCTAATGAAGTTGATATTTTGGTTCTGATAAAATAAATTTCTGGCTAGGAGAAATATGACTTATTCAATGTAAGATTAAATTATTAATTAGATTAATAACGATAAGTCTTATTTTAATCACAATGCAAATTTTCACTCATTAGTATATTGACTAATAGGGTTTGACATGTTGTGGCCCTAATCAATATCGGCATCATAACGAGAAGACTTAATATTATGATTTAGAAGTCAAAATAATATTGGAGATTTGATCGGTAATTAAAAGGAGAATTCCAGAAGAATATTTAATATATCCGGGTATACGAGGAATTCGGAAATTGTGTCCGATATAATATTAAGGAGTTAATATTATATTTCCGTTTCGATAAAATTATTGACCTTATGAGTCATACCCAAAATACATTATTAGTCTAGTCTATATATAGATGTGGGGACTAACTTAATTGAGAATTAAATTAGAAATGATCACTTATATTTTTGAGCTAAAATTAATGTTGATTAATTTTAACTATTTCTCCTATTTATAATTTTAATTAAAGTATTAATTAAAATTATAATAATTTAATTAAGTTGTTAATTAAATTAATTATAATGATATATTAAAGTAATTACCACATATAATAAAAGAGAAGATTGATTATATGATTAATGGTGGTAGCTAGAAAATGAACTATGCAATTGTTGCACCATCATAGTATCATAAATCAAAATTTAAAAAAAAAAAGTCAGATTTTTTTTTTCGATCACCAAACCTCATTGAATGAGGTTGAAATTGTGTTGGCCCTTTGGCCATTTTTTTCTTCTTCTGCTTTTCTTAATCTTCCTCTAATCTCCTTCTTCTTTTTCCCAAGTTTTTATACTTCTGGTTCTAAGTTTTCTCTCGAGCAAAAATCGTTTTTGTTCTAAAAAATTTTCTCTCTTGTATAGTATGAGCATTGAAAGAAAATATTGAGAAAAGGCTTCTAAAGTGTTAGTAGCTTATAAATTTGCGAGATGGAGAAATTTGTGATCATACATATGGAAATAGCAAATGAGTTTTATCAACACAACTAAAGTTTTTAGTCTTTTTGCTTGGTTTGTGCCTTGGTGAACTCGGTAATAAAAGATTTGTCTTAATCCTTTTATTTTCCATTTTGTTCTTAAAAATCATGGGATGATATTGGCAAAATGGATATTATCCATAAATGTTACAAAATATGTTTTGCTAAAAATTATGGATAAATGCTCAAAGTTAACACGAAAAATGTGTTTTCATGTCATGCAATATTTGATTGTATGTTTCGGTAAAATCAAAAAATTTTTGAAATATATAATTTTGACCAAAACCTATAGTTCTCCTCAATCCAAATTAATGTTTCCGCTGCCAACAATAATAACTATGACATAGATTTGAATTTGATGAAAGATAGATAATAGAAGAATGTGGTGATATAAGAGATGGTTTTTAAGACCGATGAAGAACGGAGCCCTCAAGATTCCAGCCCTCATGTTCGTTCATATTTTTCAGCTTCCTCGTCTGGTAGATCATTGTGAGGTTTGATGCAGAAGAAAAGACAGAACAATACTATGCGTTTTGAGTGTATTTTGGCTGAGTCAGCCTTCGGCATTTCAATATTCATTAAGCACTAGTGCCATATCAGCAAAAAACAGACCATTTTCATTTTATTCAACGGAAGCTAAATTTGTTCAAACAATCGATAAACAATCGATAGTCTATGTATTAATCTGTAATTATCTTGAGTTGAGTTGGTGCTGTTAAAAGTTTATAAGTTTGAGGGTTTTTTTTTGGTAATTAAGCCTGATTTTAACTATGCAACTTTAAACAAGAAACTAACAAGTGGCAGATAATGCACAAAAACTAAAACTTGATAAAAAAATCTCTCAATTGCATAATAGAATTCTTGAAAACTGTGATCTTGTCAAAGGAACTTCCAAACAGAAAGAGAATGAATTGGAGTACCCTTCCACCCAATAAGTAAGCATTTCTCATTCATATTAAGTGTGCAACAACTCCCACAAGCAAATTGCTTAAGCACAAGGCTTGCTTGGTACAAGGATGAACTGCTCAGTTCTGTCTCCACTATTCCGAACCGGGCAAAGAATGATCTCCACACATCAATCTTCACATGTCGAATTCGCCTTTCCTCCCCTTCACACGCCACAATATTTCTGATTCCATTGTGATAATACACTGCTTCTGCAATCATCCTGTTGGGATCATCCCGATCCATACAGGCATCAAAGCAATCAAAGTATGCACTGTAAAAGAAGAGGGCTTCAATGAAACGATTCACAAAAGATGGAGAGTTGTTATTAGCCTCTGTTTCCATGACCACCATTATACACGGTTTGATCTTTCTAAGCAATCTCATTACTGATTCTAGCCGGTTTTGTACTGCAATTAGGCTTGTCAGGAAATACTCAGAATATACAGCTACTGCCTCTTCAGGTTCTAGCTGAAAGAGTTCTTCTTTGAGATCCAGGACGTCTGATACCATGATCACCTTGAAAGAGAGAGGTAAATTCATGGAATCAGCAAAACTTGCTAACCTCTTTCCTGTGTCTTCAATCAACTGTTTTGAACTAGTTCCAATGGCAGTTATCTTGAGAAGCTCAAGAGGACAATCATGTCGAGATTTTAAGGCTTGCATTAGGACCGGCCAATGAGCTCCATACCTGATTTCAAGATCAATTACGTGAACCCTTTTCGCTCCAGCTGCATTTTCCACAATGGCTTGGATTCCTGTGAAGCGTGTAACCTGAAAGAAAGGAATTTTTTGGTAGCAGGCCATGCTGGTTCTGGGAATTGACATTTCCTGCTTAAGCTCAACAGACAGCTCTTTCGATGAGATTCTTCCTGTCTCTCGATCAATCCTGTCTCGAAGAGCTTTGGAAAAGTAGTAAACAACTCGTTGTACTGGATTTCCAGCTTTGGAAGACATGAAATCACAATAGTTGAGCAATCTGCTCGCGCGTTCGAATTGTTGATAGCCAACTTTCTCAGCTGAAGCTAGAAGGAATTCCACAAGCTCCACATTTTTAGAATCCTCATCATCAGAAAAACCAGAGAAAGAAAGTCCAAAAGGATTGTTAAGCATGGAGGCAATATCAACCACTTGGCTGTAGGATTGGATGAATCTTGCTCCAGCTATTCGGACAATTTCTTCTGTTGACAATTTCTGGCCTGCAAACTTTGATACTTCACTGCTCGCCTGATCAATAATTATTCCACAATCTAACCTTCCATTATCATATTTCTTTAGCAGAGAAAAAGCATTTTGATTCTCCTTGAATTCTGAAACATGTTGAATTCCACTTGGGATTTCTCCAAGTTTTGCTAAATCCTCAAAACATGTTTGAACAGTCAACCTATGTTCATCAAAAACTTCATAATCTTCATATGACTGTGCTTTCTGTTCTTGTTGCTGATCACAATTGGATAAAAATAAACCTTCCCCCATCGGATCAACCTTTCTGAATCCGTAGTCCATGCCCTTAGACTCACTCCAATCATCAAATCCATCAAAATTATTATTTTTACCTTCTTTTGCTCCATCCATTGATCTAAATTCATCTTGAACTCCACCAAAACTGTATTCCTCAAAAGAAAAAACAGCATTCGACATCTGAAATGATAATTTAGTACATGGTTAGATCTTTGATGGGTATAGAATACTTCTTTAGATTTATTAGTTTAACAAAATCAAAGATGCAAATGAACAAGCAAAGAAGATAACTCCAGTGATATGATCAAGGCTGCTATACTGTTCAAGCAATAATTCAATATTCCCATTTTGATGGAACCCAAATGGGATTTTCAACCAAAAAGAAGACAAAAATCAAGAAAATTTAAGAACTAGAGAACCAGATAATAATTAAATAAATACCAAAGATTATTAACGAAAGAATTGGATTGGATATGATAAGCAGAAAGAGTAAATGGAAAACAGCAGATATGAATTTAACAATGCTATGGACCAAGCTGCTAATGCTATGCAGAATTGAGACTGACAGCTCAGTTTTTGTATGTATGTTACTTGGTTATTATTCTTTGACTTTATCTCTCGCAAGTTTATTGATTATTTTAATGAAATAGGGCTTGACCAAGTCATTACATGTCTTGGCCGGTGTTCCACGCAGTTATCAATTTTCAGAGAAATTCTTAGATATATCCGGACTTCCACACTATTTCTAAATTAATTTAATTATACAATAATATATATATATATTGTATTTAAATTAATAGATAAAAATAAAATAATTAAATTCATTTTATTGTAATGTTAGATTGATACATGAATGACATGGTAGATCTAATCTATCTAAAAATTTCTTCAATTTTGATTACTATTTAAAGAAAAACTATCTGTAAACTAATCCAATTATTCAGTAACATATATATAAATTCACTAATTGTTAAATTTAAATTAACCAATATAAATAAAATAATTAAATATATATTACTGTATAATTAGATGGTATACAAATAATATGGCAGACGTAATCTGTATACAATTTTTTTTTTCATTTAAATTAACGGTAATAATTAGGGCTGGAAAAAATACAATAAAAGATTAGGGACTTAATTGTAAAAAAGTAATAGTTGAAGAACTCCTATTGAAAATCACTCCAATAGTCCAACAATTATTAGCCTTTCTCCAAAGCCCAAATTAATGCCCAGCCCAGCAAAATGATTAGTGATTTTTTTATAGAAAATTTTACCTTTAACATTTTTTATATTTTCTTTTCATAATTACCTTTAATTTTTTTTTTTTCAATCTCACTCAAATTAATTTCCTTTATACTATTCTTTTTAGAGAAAGTTTGAGCAAAGTAATCTAAAAATTGCATCTTCTACGACAATCACACCTCCATGTCCACTATCACCACCTTATTACTGTTGGTCACTCACATCCCAAGATCATTGCACGTAACACCGAAGAGACCCAACCGGTGCATGGTTCGAGTTCCTTCAATCGCCTCTACTTGACGCTTCGACTTCCCTTTGACAGATGCAAAATCCTCCTTAACCAACGCCGTCCACGAAGTTTAAACAATTGAAGCCTAGGTAACCTGACGACGAGTTTCTAGTAAGGGGATCGAGAACAATAGTCATGGAAATAGAAAAGAGAGAAGATCAACTATCTGCATGTAAAAGGAAAGATATGATGAGAAGAATTTGTAAGTAAAAATGGAGACAAGATCAAGAGAGGTAGTTATTATGATGACGACGATAATGATTGTGATGTGTTTGTGATTATTATGATGATGTTGGAGTCTATATGTCTTCTTCTTCTTCTTTTTTAATGAAAATTATCGAGGTATACCAGAGATATTCTCATGAAATTTTTAAAAATATACTGAAATATTCCTAAAATATTTCTAGGAAATTCCTTTCAGGAAATTTTCAAGGAATTCCCAAATATACCTTAAGTATTCTCAAGGTGTATCTAAGATATTTCTATAAAATTTCCAAATGTATATCAAAATATCTCCAAAATATGCTCAAACAATTCTCTAGGAATACTCAAAGTATTCTCATGGAATACTTGAGGTATTCCCAAAGATATATTCAATATATACCCAAGATATTTTTAGAGAATTCTTCCTAAAAAATTCTTTGAGAATTCCCAAGGTATATCTAAAATATCCTCAATATATATTCAAAATATTCTGGAGGTATTTTTAAGGAATTCTCAATATATTTCCAAGGTATACCTAAAGCATTCTGAAGGGTATACCAAACTATTTGTTTGAAATTTTATAATGTTTTGAATTTTGATTAAATTCTCTTATTCATCTTCTTTAATGCTTTAATTGTTCTTGTTCTTATTTCTTGGCGAATATTGAACCAAGATATCCTCAAAGGTATACCAAAGTTGTACCGAAAGTATACTGTTTGAGCATATTTTGGGATGAGTTTGAGATTTAAGTATTATTGTAAATTTAAAAAGTTATTTTCGGTAAAATTGAAAAAAACTTTAAACTCCTGTTATTTTTATAAAATTCTTTTTTTTTGGGGTAAAAAGTGCTTTTTTTGGTACATAATGTTAGATATGGAATTTATAATCTCTTATATTTATTATGACTCTAAAATGATTGATAATTTTTTTTGGTAAATACTGATTTTTTGTGTAGACACTAGATATCGAATTTATAACCACTCTTTTTTTTCCTATAATTATTTTATATTATATGACCAATTGAGCTAATTCTATTCGTTGCAAATAGTTTTTTTTTTTTGAAGTAATAGTAATTTTCTTGTACTAGGGTTTGTTGCTTTAGAGTATCCTATCAATCTTTCTATTTCCCTATTTACTTATATTTAAGAAATTTTATATCATTTTATCTTTCTCCTATCTCACTTGTTAAAATTTACATTCTCCCTTCTCATATTTAAAAGTCACAATGAACTCATAATACCATTCTCTATTTTATTATAAAAAATTCGCTATTTATTTGAATTTATCTTGAAAATTATGTGCATTTTAATAATATTTTTTATCTCATTTCCTATTTTAAATTTTTATTAATAAAACTATCTAAAATTTTTCATTAATAAAAATAAAAAGAAAGGGGGAGAGTAAAAGATAAAAAAAGAAGAAAAGAAAGAGAACAAAATAAAAGAGAGGAAAGAGAAATAATAAAATATTATTTATTTATCCCACAATCTAAAATTTATATTTTTTCTCTTCATATTTAAAAGTCACAGAAACTCCTAAGAGCACTCCCTATTTTATTATAAAAAATTCATTTTTTATTTTAATTTTTCTTGAAAAAAGTGTGCACTTTAATAATACTTCTTATCTCACTATTTAAAATTTACATTTTTTCTCCTCATATTTAAAAGTCACAGGAACTCCTAAGAGCATTCCCTATTTTATTATAAAAAATTCATTTTTTATTTTAATTTTTCTTGAAAAAATTGTGCACTTTAATAATACTTCTTATCTCACTTCCTATTTTAACTTTTTATTAATAAAACTATATAAAAAAATGAAAAGAGAGAGTAAATGACAAAAAAATAAGAAAAGAGAGAATAGAATAAAAGAAAAAAAATAATAAAATATTATTTAAGAGTTCCTTGTGACTTTTAAATATAAGAAAAAAATTATAAATTTTAGAGAATGAGATAAGTAAGGAGAAATATAAGAAGACTATTGGAAAACATAAAACTCACTAAATTTAGATAAAAAGAAAAATAGAGAGACTATTGAAGATAAAGTGAATTACATTATACTCAAACTATATAAAATATAACAATTCAATATTTCAAAAATTATTTTAGTTGAAATAATTTTATATTACAAATAATTTTTGAAATACTAAATTATTACGATGTATATATAGTTAAGATACTGTCAATACCTATTTGAGATGTTTTAAGTAATAGTTTATTATTTTTCTTTTAATTTTTTTATTTGTTTCTCTATTTTATTTGTTTTATCTTTTATTTCCTTTTAATTTTTTAGATAATTTTATTAATAAAATATTAAAATTTAGATAATTTTATTAATAAAATATTAAAATGAGAAGTGAGAGAAAAAATATTATTGAAATGTAAATAATTTTTAAGACCAATTAAAATTTAGAAGTGAATTTAAGTAAAATGCATTGTTAGGATGCTCTTACCGACTGAAATATAAGAAGGGAACCAATAAGAATAGAAGTTAATTGACCTCATCCAATAACTGTTTGCCACGTAGCTAATATTGCATCAAGACGCGTCAAATTCGACAGCTAAAGACTAAGTCAGCGGCTCCTCCATATTTCTGATCAAATAAAACCTTCCATGTCGTGTTTCTTTCTATCCGTCGTCTGTATTTCTAGATCTTATATTATCTAAACCACCATACTTCCCTTTTGCACACCTGGCGGTGAGATTATTGGCCGGTGGTGTTGGTGGTCGCCGTTGTGCTCGCGTCGTCGTTCAGATCTGATATCTAATGGCTGAAGGCAAGTACAATTTGAAGAATCCGGCGGTGAAGAGGATTTTGCAGGAGGTGAAAGAGATGCAATCTAATCCGTCAGATGATTTTATGAGTCTGCCTCTGGAGGTTTGATTTCAAATTTCCGTTTCTCAATTACATGTCCTATGTATTTTTTATTTTCATATTTCCTGCTTCAGTTTTTTCCCGTATTCACTTATGTTTGGGGTTTATTTTTATTTATTCTTTTTTTTCCTGAATTTTAATGAAGGTATACGCGTAGTGGACTATAGATCAGATTGTTTCTGTTTTGCTGTAGGAGATTTGTTGGGTTTTGATGTATAAATGTATAGCCTTGTGTTGCAATTCGAATTCTAGATGGGGAATTTTTCGATAATTGTTATTGGATTTGATATTAACTTTAATTCTTTAATTTTGACTGCGAATTTTGATTATATTTATTTTGCTGCGTAGTTTTGGAAGTTCTTGTAACTAGCTGCAAATATTCAGAAATTGCTTCCTGTTGCTTCGGCTTATTTGTTTGCTCTTTAAGGATTAATGGTTTAGAATCATCTAAACTTGGCGTTTGCTCTTCCAGTTCAGGAATAAGTGATCTGTGATTGAAGGATATTTTATTTTTTGAATGCCTTAATGCAATGTCGGTTATTTTTGTCCTTTGGATGGAAATGATTTAATATCAGGCGGAGAGCTTCAGTGGCAAGCTCAATTTATTGGCAGTAAATTTCTTATTTTGCTAATTTAAAGTTTCCAAATATTTCTCCACTGAATTTAAGTGAATTTATATTCATACAATTCTCTTGTTTTGGATGATTTCCTTTAGCTCTCTTTTAGGCAATTCTGGTTTACTGCCTTAGGTTTGTTATGAAATGATGATTGGTATGGTATGTACATGTTTTTTGCTCTCATGTTAAGTTTTCTATTGACATTCTTCATGCTATTTCAGAGGTTTTAAGCTTTTGAATTATTGTCTTCAGGAGAATATATTTGAATGGCAATTTGCCATCAGGGGCCCCTGTGATACTGAATTTGAGGGTGGAATTTATCATGGACGGATTCAGTTACCTGCAGAATATCCATTCAAGCCTCCTTCATTTATGTTGTTGACAGTAAGATCTATTCTTTCATTAAGATTTCCTGTTATTCTGCGAATATACGATGTGTTAACAAGGGTTTCTGCACATTTTCCAGCCAAATGGCCGTTTTGAAACCCAGACAAAAATATGCTTAAGCATATCAAATCACCATCCTGAGCACTGGCAGCCATCATGGAGTGGTAAGTTTTTGTTTAGACTCATTGCTAACCTGTTAGAATTATGGGATGATTCAATTTATATCTGGACAGCCATATTGTTAGGTTGCTTCCACTGTAATTTGATATATTGGTTCAGTGCTAAAAAAAAAAAAAACGAAAGTAGATATAGCTTAATGGCGGTTAACTTTGAAGTTTAGCAAAAAAGACTAAATTGTCTAGGGAAGTCTGGCAGTCAAAGACAATTTTGTCTTTACTTTATATCTATTCTTATGCATGTGTTTATTCATGCTCTTAAATCTTCTGGATGAGTGTATTCCTGCATAAATCTTCTGGATGAGTGTATTCCTGCACTTTGTGCTTTTCAGAAAGTGCCGGTATTGCAATCATGTAGCATGTCTATGGTTAGTCTGTGGTGGGCCTCAGTTGAAATCAAATGTAATAACGATACCAGCCAATTTTATTCAAAATGCAATAAACTCATCTTGCTTATTTGTTCTGCACTGACATGGGTATGGACTGTTAAACCTTGAGATGCAAGCTATATGTATGTGGTATATTGACTATGTAACAGAGGGATGTGGTGTTGAAATGAATGCAGGTCCCTGGAATTCTGGTGAAAAATTTTAGTTGTATTTAATCATTTATGCCATCTTATCTGTCCGTTAATGGAATGCGTGCAAGTATTGGCATGTTCTATGTTGATTCCATTTGCACATGGCTAATGTTGCATACATTTGCACATTCCTGTTGGCAGTACGGACAGCTCTGGTAGCTCTTATTGCATTCATGCCTACCAATCCAAATGGCGCACTGGGTTCACTTGACTACAAGAAGGAAGAGAGGCATGCTCTGGCCATCAAATCTCGCGAAGCTGCCCCTAGATTTGGGACTCCAGAGCGCCAAAAACTCATTGATGAGGTTTTATTTAACCCCCTATGTTTGTAGTGGTGTATTTGTACCTTTTGTTGAACCTGTACTAATGAGCATAAAAAATGTTACAGATCCACCACTATATGTTGAGCAAGGCACCACCAGTTCCTCAACGAAGTCATGCTAAGGATTCTGAAGAACAACCTATCAACAGGGAGGGTGAAAACCAATCGAGTTCACAAGAAGGGGCAATAGCTGCAGAAATACCAAATCCAGCAGTTGCTGAAAATCTGACAGTAGGTGATAATAGGATTATCGAAGAAGTGCCTGAAGTTCCCGTCAATGTGACTCCTGATAATACAGGAGTGCAGGTAACAAGAGACATTCCTACTAGAGGTTCAAGTGACCAGATGCTGCATAAGCCAGAAACAGGGATTCCAAAACCAGCTGATGATCGTTTGTTCACATGGGCGGCTGTTGGACTCACCATTGCAATAGTAGTTCTTCTGCTGAAAAAGTTTATGAAATCCAATGGACATGGTGCGGTCTTCATGGATGGTTCATAGATGTACTAAGATTCATCTAGATTAAAAAAAGTTGTATTTTGAGTTATAGAGATGAGAAAAAGAAAAGCAAAAAAATGGCGGAGCCGGAGAGGGAAGTTCTACCAAGATTTTCATCTAAGTTGGTGTGATTTGTAATATAATGTTATCCTCTATGCTCAACAAATGTAATTAATAATTTAGTAGCATGGATATAAGTTTGTAGTATTCTTATTGTCTTTTATATGATCAATGTCGAATATATTTTATTGGCGTTGTCCAGTCTGAAGGGCTGGCAAAGGTATTCTGATTATACAAACTTTGTTGAAATGTAGTGACTGTTCGATTTTATCGTTCTGATTGGTATACATTGAGCCGCCGACAGTTGGCTGTTCTTTTCGAGGAAATGCATCCATTGTGCTGGCGACCATGAACTGCTGATTTAATTTCATCTTTGTCTTTTATTTAGAAACCATACTTGATCATTCTGGCTTTAGGTTGATTTTAACAATGATTGCTTTGGATTGTCAGAGCACTTTTGCTAGCTTGGTGTCTGCTCATTCAAGAACAAATACAGCATTCAAACCATACAGTCGTTGTTGATTCTCTGTTCCAAGATATTCCTCCTCCACGGGGAATTTTTAGGCCGATGTTTTTTCGTTCTAGAAGTTGACTTATGATGCAATGTCAGGTTTCATGAGCAATAACTCTTTTGAATATCTGTAAGTAGATGTGTTGGTTCTATGAGCTGACTTGCTGCGCAATGTAAGGTTCCATGACCTATATAATTCTTGGTATTTATAGGTAGTGTTTTGGTTCTGGCAGTCGACTTTTGGTGTAGTTCAAGTTCTATAAACAATAATTCTGAGTGTGAAAAGGGGAAAAAGTTCACATGCAGAAAGGAGACAACTTTGGATTCGAACACTTGACGATGGATGGGTTCATGCCGTTCCATGATGATTCTACGTTCAGTTTCTCCTCAACAATTCCCTTCATGCCTGGATCAGGCTAATGAAATTCAGAATGGAACTCAAAATGTGCTTGATCTTGATCCCCTTTATGATCTACAATTCCTATCATTTCTTGATCAAGCTGATGAGATTCATAATGGAATTCAAAACGTACTGCAACCTGAGAAGAAAAATGGGCATCCATCTTTCAAGCTGCTTCAGAAGTATGGAAATGGGTTTAATCAATTGAGCAAGAGAATAATTGAACCATGCAATGACGCAGCTTCCAGAGAGGTGGTAGGCCACAAATTGTCAACTGAAGGACTTATGAAAATGGCAGGAGAGAGGTTGATTCAATCCTATACAACGAGGGTTGATGTTGCCTCCATTCTTGATAATCCTTATGGTTTATCATCTTTCTGTAGCCTTTCCGAAGAGGAGGCCAAAAAGGTGGAGCTTGCTGAATTCCTCTTGGCTGCTGCAGGGAAAGTAGGCAATCAACAATTTGATTGCTCAAGCATATTGCTGAATTTTTGTGATGCCTCTTCTTCTAATACCGGAAATCCAGTTCAAAGAGTAGCATACTGCTTTTCTGAAGCTCTTCGTAGGAGGATTGATCTAGAAACAGGAAAAATCAAAGCAAATGGAAAAAGCCAGTCAAGCGCCATTGATAGTATGCTGGTTGTTCCAAACTCCACCATCCAAGCATGTTTACAGGGAATTCACTTTTACCAGGCTGCACACTTGACAGCAATCCAAGCCATTGTAGAAAATGTGGCAGAGGCAAAGATAATTCATGTGATTGATCTTAAAATTAGGAATGGACTGCAATGGACAGCCTTGATGCAAGCTTTAGCATCGCGAGTTGACAGTCCCCTAGAACTTCTCAAGATAACTGCTGTAGCTACTACTTCAAAACAATTAATTGAGCATACAGGTAACCGGTTAATGACTTTCGCTCAGGCCATGAACATCCCATTTTCTTTTAAGATAGTTATGGTATCAGAGTTCCAAGATCTCAAAGAAGAACTATTCAAGATAGACAGTGAGGAAGTTGTAGCTGTTTACTCAGAATATGCACTGATGAACCTTATTGTGCTGCCAGATCAGCTGGGTTCTGTAATGAGAGTTATCAGAAATATCAGACCCCGCATAATGGTGGTAATCGAAAGTGAGGCGAATCACAACTCGCCCGTTTTTGTTAATCGTTTCGTTCAAGCTCTTTTTTACTTCAGTGCCTATTTTGACTGTGTTGATGCTTGTATGGAACAAGACGACCCGAATAGAATGATAATGGAATCATTGTTCTTAGGTGAAGGAATCAGGAATATTGTTGCTACTGAAGGAGAGGATAGAGATATTCGCAACGTGAAGATTGATGCTTGGAGGACCTTTTTTGTCCCATTTGATATGGTGGAAGAAGAATCGAGCAAGTCATCCTTGTACCAAGCAAACCTGGTAATTGGGAAATTTGCTTGTGGGAGATCTTTTACACTTGGAATGAATGAGAAAAGCCTAATTTTTGGGTGGAAAGGTCACCGATATTTTCTCTTTCTAGGTGGAAGTTTATTTGCTGAGAACACCCAGCTGAACTTCTAAAAGTAACCAAGTGTTTTCGCCTATTTAGCCATTGGATGGAGATCTTTGATGCCAGTTTTGCTAAATTAGTTCTTCAGCACTGTGTCATTCTCAACTCTCTTAAAACTTGTCTCCAATTTGGATTATGTGAATAAGGCTATGAAGAGAAAGAGAGAGAATTATTCTCTGACTTTCCAATGGAAAGATTTCTCTGCAACAAATTTGTTTTCTTTGTTTAATGTGTTACATAATTTAAATGTAGTGACAAATATATTTTGGCTGTGAACTAATGTTAGGTTGCACATTTTCTTTACGTCGGTTGAGTTTTTGTTTTTAATACTCGTACTTTAGTTCAGCTGTTGGCACCAAGACAACAATATAAGTTATGGAAATTAGACAAGTACTAGGTTCAATAGTCACCTATGCCTCACCTTATACTTGCATCCCAATGCTGCAGGCTGCATTGGTACCTACACTTCTTGTGAATTTCATGTTTTCTGTTTGGATGAATTCTCAGTAGAGGACAAAATTACAATTATATTCGAAGGGAGAGATCTTAGTATGAGCATTTCAATCATGTTCAAGCTGTTTTGGTTGGAAAGCTGCTGAATATCTTTTTATAGAAAGAATCTGTACCAATTGAACTTATTGGAAGAATTAAAAGACAGAATATCAAGCATAGCTTCTGCACTTGGATAATGGCCAGAGATAGAGTCAATAGATTATCAACAGAAGAAATCATGAGGGTGTCAAGAGAAAGATTCAACAGAATATCTTCTCGACGGTGTATTGACCTCTCCACAATTCAAAAGTCATTTGATTCTGCTCCATTAAATCTTTCGGACGAGGAGATCAAAGATGTAGAACTTGCAGTTTTACTTATAGCATCTGGACACAAGGTCAGCAACAGGCACTTTGATGATGCAAGAAGATTACTCAACTTGTGTGATTTCTTATCTTCCTACAAGGGAAATTCAGTTCAAAGAGTTGTTCATTATTTCTCCAAAGCACTTCAAGAGAGAACTGCTCGAGAAATGGGAATAACCTTGTCGAAGGGATTGGAAAGTAAGGAGAGGAAACTGTCACATGTTTGTGAGATAGGAGATGATTTGAGTCCTGCTCTCATTTCATGTTGTTTACAACTTCCCTGTGTTCAAATACTTCAGTTTGTTGGAATCCAAGCAGTTCTAGACAGTTTGACCTCAGCAACAAAAGTACATTTTATTGATCTTGCAATTAGAGGTGGAGGGCACTGCCCAGTGTTGATGCAAGCTCTTGCTAATCGACTGGAATGTCCGATAGAGCTTCTAACGATTACTGCAGTTGGAATAGCAGATACCAAGCAGCAAATTGAAGAGACTGGCAAAAGGTTAACCTCTTTTGCTGAAACCTTAAATTTACCCTTTTCATTTAGCACTGCTGTAGTTTCACACATCAAAGATTTCAAAGAAGAAATATTTGAAATAAATGATGATGAAGTTGTTGCAGTATTCTCCCCAGATGCACTGAGAAAGATAAAACCACTGTCAGATTGCTTTCAATCTCTGTTAAGAGTCCTAAGAAATCTAAATCCATGTGTGCTGGTGATTGTTGAAGCTGAAGCAAATCACAGTTCACCAATATTTATGGACCGCTTTCTTGATTCATTACTTCACTATAGTGCATGGTTTGACTGCATTGAAGCTTGTATTAACAAGGAAGATCAAAATAGACTCTCATTAGAAGCACGTTCGGCAAAGGAAATAAGAGATATCATAGCAGCTAAAGATGAGGACAGAATTTTCGAGCATATGAAGATTGATGAATGGAGAGCTTATTTCAAAAAATTTGGAATGGAAGAAAAAGAAGTTAGCATGTCATCTTTTGATCAGGCAGAACTATTGCTTAAAAATTCTGCTAGTGGGAAATCATGCTTGCTGGTTAGAAATGGAAAATGCCTAGTGACTGGTTGGAAGGGAACCCCACTTCTTTCAGTTTCTGCTTGGAAGTTTGAACAAAGACAGTCAAAAAGGAGTTACACCAACAAATCTAAACGTATATCTGTAAGGGTGTCATCTCAAGTCTGTTAACTAGATAATCAGTTGATCCATTTTCCAACTTTCATCGCAATAATTTAAACGTTCATCTTATCTTCTCGTGAATTTGATGAACAAATTTTTCCTTTAATGATTGCTTCATGTCAAACCAGATGGCTCTGTCCCTGATGTATCAATGCCGGCAGGATTCCTGAAATAACATTTTGTAACCTGTCCTAATATTACAACCATGAGAGAACTTTTTTTTCGTCTACTTCCATTTTAGTTTTCCTCAAATTAATTAAAATCGAACAGTCTCATTCTTGCATTCTTGCCCTTTTCTATCTGCATAATATAACCAAGTATTTTTGTCAGGAATATTGTTTTATGTTGTAGTCTTCAAGAAAGCAGTGTATTTGTTAAAGTTGATGAGATTTTATCTTTGATGGGAGTTGGTAAAATGATATTTGAAAAAGGAATGGTGGTGCTTAATTCTTAAGGGTATTTAAAATGACTTGGCAAAAGATTTAGTTGACCAAAACAAAGCCACACTTTTGCTATAAAAATGAGGGTTGCCGTATGTGTTTGACTGTGCAAAAATATGAGAAAATGTACGTGTGTGTGTGTGCTGCGAAAGATAGAGTAGCAGTACTTGTAGGATTTTGGAAAAACAATTTGTATGCATAATTGTGTAAGAAAATGAAGAAGAAAAGAGAGAGAGTTCATTATACTCTTTCAATTTTATGCAATTTTCAGTTTGAAGTATGTTGAATGTAGTTTTTTGTTTCTTCCTCTCCCAAATTTCCAACGGAATTGGAAGGGTATCATGTTCACCTTCACCATTGGATCAAGCCATTACATACAAGCTAGTTTTAGGTCTGATCTTGTCCCCATGGGAACTCTAATACATATATATATATATAGAACTAAGCCCTTGCTTCTCATCATAATTTTAGCATCCCATGTCTTCTATATTTTGTCTCCAAGATTTAATATACTGCAGAATGAGACTGTTCGATTTTACAAGTTATTTGATTGCATTGATCATGACATCAATTATTTTGTTCATGAAATCAACTAGGAGGTAGAAGGAATTTATTGAATAACTATGCTGAAAGTTGAAAGATGAGTTAACTGATCAGGTAGTTAACGGACTTGAGATACAAATTGAGCTTTAGATTTGTTGCTGCAACTTCTTTTTGACTCTTTGCCAAAACTTCCAAGCAGAAACTGAAAGAAGTGGAGTTCCTTTCCAACCAGTCACAAGGCATTTTCCATTTCTTACCAGAAAGCATGATTTCCTACAAGCAAAATTCATAAGCAATACTCCTGCCAGATCGAAAGATGACTTGCTAACTTCAGTTTCTACCATTCCATAGCTCTCAAAGTAAGCTCTCCATTCATCAATCTTCATGTGCTGGAACATTCTTTCCTTTTGTTCAGTTGCTAGAATGTTTCTAATTTCCTCTCCTAGACATGCTTCTATGGAGTGCCTATTTTGATCTGCCCGATTAATGCAAGCTTCTATGCAATCATACCATGAACTATAGTAAAGTAGTGAGTCCTGAAAGCGGTCGGTAAATATGGGTGAACTGCCATTTGCTTCAGGTTTAATAATCACCAGAACATGTGGGTTTAGATTTCTCAATACTCTTAATAAAGACTGCAAACAATCTGGCAGTGACTTCATAATTCTCAATACACCTGCAGAGAATACTGCAACTCTTTGATATCTGAAACTATGGCAGTACTAAATGAAAAGGCTAATTTTAAGACTTCAGCAAAACGGGTTAAACATTTACCAGTCTCTTCGATTTGCTGCTTCGTTTCTGATATTCCAAGTGCAGTTATCTTTAAAAGCTCAATTGGGCATTCCTGCCGATTTGCCAGTGATTGCATCAATACTGGCCAGTGCTCTCCACCCCCGATTGCAAGATCGATAATATGTACTTTCCTGGCTGAGGATAAACTGTCTATAACAGTTTGGATTCCAGAAAAATGACCTATCTGAATACAGGGAAGTTGTAAACAGCATGCAATGAGCGCAGGACTCACACCTACTGTTGGCTGATAAGGATCAAATATCTTTCTTCATTCGGCTTTCAATCTATTCGATGAGGTTATTCCCATCTCTCGAGCAATTCTCTCTTGAAGAGGTTTGGAGAAATAATGAACAACTCTTTGAACTGAATTTCCCTCATATGAAGATAAGAAAGCACACAAGCTGAGTAATCTTCTTGCATCATCAAAGTGCCTGTTGCTGACCTTGTGTGCAGATGCTACAAGTAAAACTGCAAGTTTTGATCTCCTCATTCGAAAGAACTAATGGAGCAGAATCAAATGATTTTTGAATTGTAGAGAGGTCAATACACCGGCGAGAAGATATTCTGTTGAATCTTTCTCTTGATACCCTCATGATTTCTTCTGTTGATAATCTATTGACTCTGTCTCTGGCCATTATCCAAGTGCAGAAGCTATGCTTATTTTCTGTCTTCTAATTTCCTACTTTAAAATGATATTCAGCAGCTGTCCAACCAAAACAACTTGAACATGATTGCTCATATTGGGATCTCTCTCTTTGAGTACAATTTTAATTTTGTCCTCAACTGAGAATCCATCCAAACAGAAAACATAAAATTCACAAGTGTAGATACCAATGCAGCCTGCAGCCTTGGGATACAAGTATAAAATGAGGCATAGGTGACTACTGAACCTAGCACTTGTCCAATTTTCATAACATATATTGTTGTCTTGGTGCCAAGTGCTGAGCTAAAGTACAAGTATTAAAAACAAAAACTCAACCATCGTAAAGAAAATGTGCAACACATTAATCAAAGAAAACAAATTTGTCGCAGAGAAATCTTTCCATTGGGAAGTCAGAGAATAATTCTCTCTCTCTCTCTCTTCATAGCCTTATTCACATAGTCCAAGTTGAAGACGAAAGTTTTAAGAGAGTTGAGATTGACACAGTGCTGAAGAATTAATTTAGCAGAACTAGCATGTTACCTAAAGATCTTCGTCACCGTGAAATTGAAAAAAGTTACTGTGACAGATTAAAATTTCTTGGAGAGAAAATATTGAAGAAATGGAATGCTAACAATTATAATGTGCTATAGATTTCCTGTTGTTTTCAGTCTGTCTTTTTAAACAGTACAAATAATAATGGCTGACAAATTTCTTCAAAGAATTAATCTTCAGAAATAAAATAAAGAAACTCAAGTGAGGTTACTAAGGGCTACATTGCTTCATATTCCTTCTTGTTCTCAGCAAATGAACTTCCAACTAGAAAGAGAAAGAATTGTTGTACATTTCCAACCAAAAGTTAGTCTTCTCTCATTCATTCCGAGTGTACAAGATCTCCCACAAGCAAATTTCCCAATTACCAAGTTTGCTTGGTAGTTGGTACAAGGATGACTCACTCAGTTCTTCCTCCACCATATGAAAATTGGGCAAAGAAAGTCCAACCATCAATCCTCACATTGTGAATATCTCTATCGTCTCCTTCGGTATATCAACTCTGTTTCTGATTCCTTCACCCAATAATAACAGTCACCAGTGTTATTTGTAGAGCACTTTCTTGATTCACTACTTTACTATAGTGCGTGACTATGAAGCACAGATGTGCATAGTGTGTCATATTTCCGATACAAAACGTTATGCATATATTTTGTAATTTTCAAAAAATTAGAAATACATTTTTTAAGTTAAAAATACGCTTTTACTTTTCAAAAACCTTAAATCTCTGTGTGACATCAATCATTATTTAATATATTTGATTATTTATCATTTTTATTTAACTTTATATAAAAATAATAACTTGTAATTATATCTATTGAATTTAATTATTTATAAATTTACCTCTATATTTTTAATATTTATAAGTTTTTACTCACATGTCCGTATCTTACTTTTTTTACAAATATCGTTTCCTAATATTTGTTTTCTTGTCTGTGTCCGTGTCCGTACTATACAAGTGCATGATATAATTGCATTGAAACTTGTATTAATAAGGGAGATCAAAATAGGCTATCATTAGAAGCACGTTTTTTGGGAAAGGACCTATATCAGATTTTGAATATATGAAAATTGCTTTCATTAAAATGGAAGGAAATGGTCACTGCCACCTACTGGTATACTTTAGTCCATCATTGCTGATGTGCTCATATTTTCAGTTCAGATTATTCAATTTTAGCAGTGGCTGCCATGATTTTCAGTAACCCATTGCTAAAGAAAGGAAAATGGAAGGAATTGTAGTAAGCCTATAAGTTTATAGTGTCGACATTTGATGTTGTCACATTTCAATTTTAAAATACCCACTTCTGTTTTGCACTAAACTCACTCACTATTGCATGTGCTTCCCCTTTAAGGTTTATTTTAATTATTCATTTGTCTCTTCATGGCCATTTTTCAGTTGCCTGCTACCTATTTGATGCTTTTTCTGTTTGAATATTTTGTCCTCATTCATTTGTACAGGCTCAACTAGTGCTGCCGAGTTATTTGGGTCTTGGGAAAAAAAAAAATCTGTTCGAGATCAATTGTTAATTTTAACGAGCCGAAGTTAATGATCTGAGTTCAAATTTAAATTCGAGTTCAAAAATTTTATCGAACTCGAATTTAATATTGTTTGGTTCGTTAACTCGCGAATATATTCGCTTAAAGACTCGTGAATGTGTTTGTTTAAAAGCGCATGAACATCTTTATTTAAAAACTCATAAACATATTCGTTTAAAAATTCGCAAATGTATTCGTTTAAAACTCATTTAGAACTTGTTTAAAACTCATTTATATTATATTTTGTTATCTAGTTCGATTTCAAACTCGAGCTTTGATTGTTACTAATGAATCAAACTCGAGTTTTTGTCATTATTAGTTAATGAATCGAACTCGAATTAAGCTCATTAAGCATAATAAACGAGTTTTTTATGATCTATCCACGAGCTCAATAATTTTAAAACGAGTCGAGTTCGAGCTCAATTATAAAAATTTAAATCGAACTCGAACCAAACTCAAACTTGTAATATATTTAAACAAGACAAACTCAGAACTTATCAATATTCGAATTCGCTTGGTTGGATTACAGTTCTAGGCTCAATATCGTGCTTGTTTGTCATACTAATGTCTATGTTACTTGGTGGCACATATGTCTCTTGGGTTAAAAATCGGGCGCAAATAAAATCTTATACATTGGGTTTAGCTGGGTCTTAAGAGGTAATTGGAAATTTCACTAAACGCTAAATTTTAACTTTGTATTTACAAAAATACCAGAAATATTTTTGTTTTTATTCTTATTGGTACGTTTTCAATTTTATCAAATGGCTTTTCAAAAATATCTGATATCTTTTTCTTCTATGAACACATTTCCTTCTTCCTTTCTTCATCCTCCACCTCTCAAACTTCTTTCTACTACTCCAATTGATTGATAAAAGCACTCTTCAGCTACTCCATTAGCGTCACCACTGCCATCCTGAGGCACCGCATCGTCCGCCCATTGGTAGAGAACCTTCATAAATCAAAAGAGGAAAATGGATTTTAGGTACTGTAATTTTTGTTGCTTTAATCAAGCACTTTTGCCTAAGCAATTATGGCATTTAGTGTTGAACTCTGCTTCATTTGCAATTCAGCCTCCTTTTATATATATATATATATATATATATAAATGGTTGTCGTATTTTCTCCTTTTCTTTTTTAATCCAAGTTAGGTTTTATAGACCCTGCATCCAATTATCTCTTTTTGTCTCTATCATGTATGTGAGATATATGATTATATAGAGCGGACTCCATATATATATATATATACACTACCGTTTCTGTTGCTTTAACCAAATATTTTTTTCCTAAGCAATGATGACATTCAGTGTCGGAACTATGTTGTTTTAGGTTTTTCCATTTTTCTTCTTGGAATGCCAAAGAGGTATTTTATAATATTCTTTGAATAAATTTTGGATAAGTTTTGAATAAATTTTAGATAACTTTAATTTTTATAAATTTTTTAGTAAATATTAAATATATTTTGTGTTAATTTTTTATAAATTTTTAGTAAATATTAAATAAATTTAGATATATTTTAAATAAATTTTAAGTAAATTTTTAATAAAATTTGAGTAACTTCAATTTTTATTAATTTTTTTTAAATTTTAAATAATTTTAATTTTTATTAATTTTCTGTTAAATCTTCATAAATTTTTTATAAATAATGAATTTTAATATTTTTAGATATATTTGCTATTTTAAATTAAGTGTATGTATTCTTATAAATATTTAGATATTCTTTAATATTTTTGTAAAATTCCGGTCGCTAATCACTAATCAGGCGATTGCCTTCGGCACGAATCGGTGAGCTCCTCGAGCTGGGAAGGTGTCATGGATTCATGGGTTTTTGAATTCTACCACCAAGCCCACAGTAGACACTTGGAGATTTTTGTTCGCCACTTGTTGAAAAGTTATCAATGAAAACATAAGACCGCAAGTTAGCATATAACTATAAGCTCGGCAACGGCAAAAGGTGGCGAAGAGAAAGCAATTAGGGAGCAGAGGAAATGGAGGATAAGAGCGGAATGATTGATAAATGGGTAAAGAAACACCTTCTCCTATACACAGGAGCTACAAGACACCCTTTTATTCTCAGCATTCGAGACGGGTCTATCGATCTCTCTTCTTTCAAAAGATGGCTGGTACTCTTTTCTTAATCTTACCCTTTTTTAATATGAATCTTAAGTTGGGATCTTTATGCTGATTGGGTCAAGTTTAATTAGCAAAAAGGATAAAAATTGCAGGGACAGGATTATATATTTGTCAAAAATTTTGTGCCTTTTGTGGCAAACGTATTGGTTAAAGCTTGTAAGGAGTCAGATGATGATAATGACATGGAGGTAATTCTGGGTGGTTTAGCTTCTTTAAATGATGAGATTGCTTGGTTCAAATCTGAGGCTTCAAAGTGGGATGTTCCTCTTTCTAATACTACTGTCCATAAGACAAACCAGAATTATTGCAGGTATCATTAGCTTATATTTTCTTGTTAATTTTGGTTTGTGATCATCTTTGTCTTTCTAGTTGCTTTCGTTTCCTTATCCCATTGCAGCAGGTAATGTCATAGAAACTTGCTTTTTTAACATTTATGCCAATGTTTGTACACTTTGCATAGTTATGTTTTAGGGAAAAAATTTGATTTTTTGACTTGTAAAATTGCAGAGATTGTTTCATTGAGTCGTGAACAGAATTTTTGTTGGCGGAGCCACATTCAGTTGAAAATTTATACCCTTGTTTAAGATGTTCTCCCCTGAAAGTAATAAATTTATGCATTATCTATCTAAGATTCTGTCTGTTGAGTTCGTGTACTCTTAATTTGTTCCATTAAGCCCTTGAATTTCTGATTGCTGTTCTCTTAACGGCTTATCTGAGAAAAAAGGTCAACATAGATTGCTCTGGTTTGGGTAGCTAGCCTATGAAGCCTGCAAATTTTGCATGTTTTCATGTAATTGCATACTTTTATGCTATCAACAGAAGAACAAAAATTGAATATTCAGGGATGGGAAATGTCATTAGATGCAAATGTGGCTAATGAAAGATGGGAAATGTCTGTCTCAGATTTCTAGAGAGTATGATGTTACCAGAAGTTGAGTATGCTGTGGTTCTTACAGCCTTTTGGACCATTGAAGCAGTATACCAAGAGAGCTATGCCCACTGTCTAGAAGATGGCAGCAAGACCCCATCAGAATTACAGGACATTTGCCAAAGATGGGGCAGTGAAAGTTTTGGTGAATATTGCCATTCTCTCGAGAAAATTGCAAACCGATTTCTTGAGAAAGCTTCAGATGACGTGCTCGCAGAAGCTGAGTTAACTTTCCTGCAAGTTCTTGAACATGAAGTTGAGTTCTGGAACATGAGTCATGGGGGTTCCTGAACCTGGCAGAAAAACCTTTACTAAAGGCAATGTGAGTAAAAAGAGTACCTGAGTTGAGATCTGGTTTCTTGAGGTTTTCAAGTTTTCCCCTGCACCGTAAAAAATCAACATACAGAGTTAGAGACATGTATCTTGATGAAATAATACACATTGTGAGATATTCAATTTGTAATATTAAAAACAGCTATGTGACATCCTACTTAATGTAAATAATATTTTCTTATGAATATATTTGTACATGTCCAATATATATATGTGTATGCAGGGTGAATGTAGAATTCCATAAATAAATAGGTTTGGACTTAACTTTGCCAAAAACTAGCTTAAAGGTAGAGGATTGTCCAGTGTAAGTATTATTAAGTTTTTATTTACTTTTATCCGATGTAGGACTTTAATTGTGAGAGCATATATTATTTTTATTAATTAAAGTCTAAATATTGAAATGAAAAAAAAAAGAGTTCGGGATTCAACTGAATCAAATTAAACTGTAAGTCCTTTAAAAAATGAAATCAAATAGTACATGGACTTAAATTAAAAAAAAAAGATCGTTACCAAAAAATATTCTTTTTCTTATAAACAATTTTTTATATATTTAATGGACAAATAAAATCACAAATTAAGTCTTAATAAATAAATGTTTTGACCATTAATAAACAAAATTTATAATATACTTATTCATAATTATTTTTTAAATAAAAAATAGAATGAAATAAAATAAATTTATAAATTAATTCACGACAATAGAATTAGAATAAAAATAATAGTAATTTTTTTTGGAAATGCTATACGGTAATTTATTATTATTTTTAGTTTATTATGAAATTCATCCATTGTTTAGAAAAATAATTCACATAATTGTATTTCTGTCTCTCTCTTTTTTTTTAAATTTTTTTATTTAACTTTATTTTATGTGTTTAATAAAAAAACTTTTATTTTATTTGAGACATATGTAGAGCATTTTCAACAATACTTTTTATTTCACTCCCTATTACATCATAAAAAATTCATTCTCTATCTTAGGTTATCTTCAAAATTATTGCACTTCAATAATATTTATTATCTCACTTTCTATTTTAATTTTTTTATTAATAAAACTATCTAAAAATTGTTAGAAATAATTCAAGAAAATAGGAGAATTGTTAATTCAATATTAAAAAATAGTAGAAAATAGAAAACCAATCTGAGACCTGTGTAGCACACAGTTTTTTTAAGACAAATTCGTCTCCTACACGGGTGTTTAGGATAACCGGCGTTTGTCTTCCAGAATACAACAGATTCTAAGTAGTTGTTGAACACACAACACCTACTTACAGCGAACTTTCACTTGTCACAACCTCTATCACTTGAGAAGAAGAAGAAGAAGAAAGACAGAAACACTTCTCAAGAACAATCAAAGAATACTCTTCATCAACAACTTTCAAAACCTAAACCACCTATTTATACTAGATGGAGGAGACAATAGATTAATTGTGATTAATTTCCTTTAAAAGCTGGCAATAATGCCTTTGTAACTCTCAAATAATGGTGAAATTAATCTTTAAAACATCAGAAATTGACATTCCAAAAGACATGAAGCTCAAAGGTTCATTCTAGAACGAAATCCACATGGGCGTATAGATCCACACGACCGTATGGATCTGTCTTACTCTCCTGTAGGCACAACGACACGACCGTATGGATCCACACGGCTAGGCCACTGACACGCCCGTGTGGATCCACACGGTCGTGTTGATGTGTCTGCAGGATGAGTGAGCAAGGCAAATCCACACTCCCGTGTGGATCCACACGCCCGTGTGGATTTTGTTCCAGAATGGACTTTTGAGCTTCATGTCTTTTGGAATGTCATTTCTGATGTTTCAAAAATTAATTTCACCATTATTTGAGAGTTACAAAGGCATTATTAGCAGCCTTTAAAGGAAATTAATCACAATTAATTCATTGTCTCCTCCATCTAGTATAAATAGGTGGTTTAGACTTGAATTTTCATGTTGTTGATAAAGAGTATCATTTGATTGTTCTTGAGAAGTGTTTCTTTCTTTCTTCTCCTTCTTCTTCTCAAGTGATAGAGGTTGTAGCAAAACAAAGTTCGCTGTAAGTAGGTGTTGTGTATTCAACAATTACTTGGAATCTGTTGTATCCTGGGAAACAAACGCCGATTATCCTAAACACATGTGTAGGAGGCGAATTTGTCTTAAGAAAACTGTGTGCTACACAAGCCTCAGATTGGTTTTCCATTTTCTACTGTTTTTTGAATATTGAATTAACAATTCTCCTATTTTTTTTTTTGTATTTATTTCATAACAATCATCTCATATAACTTCATAAACATGTCAAAGAATTATAAATATAATATATTTTAATAATATAATAATTTTCTTTTCCCTTTATTTTAATTTTAATTTTTTTAAATTTTAATTCTTTTTAATTCCTTTCTTCTTACTAACAAAATACCCTTCCTATACTACATTATCTTGGCATTATATATTTAGTTGTAATGCTGAGCTATATCATTTCCTCTTGCTAAATATAATTATTAAAGAGCAAAGTTCAAACTTGAGTCATATATCGGATTATTTCATTCGGGATCGTTGAATTTAAACTCTAATTGCAATTAAGTTATAAAATAATTGTTGTAATGAAAAAATACTCAAACTTGTAATAAATAAATAAAAACCTTAAATTTTAAGAATTTAATTCAAAAATCATGTAACATTCCATCTCATTTTTTTTTTGGCATCATATGGCATTCCACGTCCCTTTCTAGTTCCATGTGACATTCAAACTCTTCTTTTCGATTTATAACTTATTACAACTGGCCAAACATTATTTTTTAAAATTCTTAAAATTTAGATACTTTTTTATTATAAATTTTTTTCTGATTTAATTGTAATTAAATATAAATTCAGTGACTGGGAACACAATTAACCCTTCATATGTCTTCAAAAACTTGTCATGCAATGAACTTTTTTTTTTTTTTTTGGCATTGTTTTGATAAATAAACTTATATGTATAACCTTCAATATGGTAGGCACCTAATTCCTTAAACCTTATCTCATTCTGAAACCAAATAAGCAGACCCACCACCAAATCCAGAAAAAGCAAGCATGCTCACTTAATTAGCCTTTCAAATAATTACAAAACCTATCACAATCAAAATTAACCAATCCTTCCTAAAAAGCAAATACAGTAACAATATGAAATCAAAATTTAAATGCATATGATAGAATGATCCTGACTTTGATAATCCTTTACACCTAATAATTAATTTACTTAAAGGACCCATTTCCTTTTTGCCATTTTTCCACCCTTTAATTATCACTTCCTTCCTCTTTAGATCTTGTGCTCATCCAAATCTAATTTCCTTGTAGTTTCCAAATATTTTTCAAATAAATCATATATTCAAGTATTATTGTGATATAGAAAAAACTTTTTTAGAATTTGTTTGGAAAAAACGTTTTTTAGAAATATTTTTATTTTTTTGAGTTTTAAAAACTGTTTTAAAAAAAAAAAGTAAATACATGTTTTTCATAAATAGATTTAAGAGAAATAGTTTATAGAAAATAAAAAAAATCAATCAATTAAATATTAAAAAAATTATAAATCTATTTTTTTATAACAACTGCAGTTTCAAACACCCTTTAATAATATTATTGGTCAATTTTTCTATTTCTTTTCACCTTAAATTAGTTTATTCCCCATACTCATTATATATGTTTTATATATATGCTTAGATATTAGATTTGTCATTTTATAGCATTAAAGTTTCTAATATTTCTATATTGACGTGTAAGTAAAATTTTATCCATGGCTATAATGACAATAAGAGACTTCAAATGCAAGAAATCGAAATGGAATCATAACTGGCCATTCAGTATAAGCTTCAAATAAAAGGCAACCTTTTAGCTTTTCAATTAAAGTTCAAACAAAAATAAAAGTAACTGCAAAAAGAAAATAAATAAACAGATACGAGAAAAATTATGCTCACATGTGGCTTCGTTTCTTCTTCTCTGTTTCCAGAAGAGAATATTATTTTTCTTTGCAGAGAGATCCGGTATTCAGAATTTTTGGTTCGAACCGGGTTTGAACCGCAAAAATGTATAGTTATTCCAATACAATTAATGTATTAAATTAATCTATAAATAAGGATAGTAATAACTGAATCAAGCTTGCTTAACCAACTTTGGAGGGACACATCTTTCACAATTTTCATTTTGTCCCACTCAGCTACAAGTCAGTTTTCTCAACGGCCAGTGGGGGCATGACTGTAATTTCGTAGAAAACCAACAAGAGATAGCAACTGGCGTGCTATGTTACTAATGCTAGGCTAATAAGAGAAAAAGAAATAGGATGCTTCCTCTAGTCTTAAGTTCACACTCACTCAGACTACTCAGCTAACTGCTGAAGCTGCCATTAACATAACTACAGTTGCATTTACGGTCTTAATCACATTTTTTGCTAAATTATCTCCTCATCGATGCCTATCTCTCATTAATTCTTATTTTTCTTTGTTTTACTCTATAGGTTTCTCCTTTTTTGACTATTATCTCTTTTTTTTTCTTTAATTTTTGAGCTTCTACTCCAGTTTTGGGGTTATTTTCTTGAAGAATCATTACCCATTTGAGAAAAAGCTGCAATGGAAACTGGGTCGAGTTCAAATACTGTGGGCAAGTCGGAACCACGAAAAGAAAGAAGTAACATTACAACGAGACTAGGCTCTATGCTGCCAAATATCGAGCCTTTTATGCCTAGAACTGATCATAATCCAAGAGAGCTGAGATCTTGGGCCAAGAGGACTGGTTTTGTCTCTACTTTCTCCAGTGAAGTATCTACTACAAGCAACAGCGGCAGGGTTGATACCAGCACTGGATTTGATTTGGAGAAGGGCAATGAGTTTAGTGACCATCAGAAGAATGGAGGGTCGTCCTCGAAAATCGAGATCGACCCGGTTCTGGGTCGGACCAGGCCCGTTAGAGGGTCGGAAATTGAACCAGATTCAGGTCCTGCGTCCAGGTCTGGCAAGTGGTTTAGGAATGGGAATGATAGGATACGGGGGTTGAGAGATGAGAAGAAGAAGAGGAGAAATGAAGGCGAATCTGTTTTGGGAGTTAAAGATGAGGAAAAGAAAGTTGGGTTGAATGAAAATGGGAACGCGAATGGGAGTGTGAGTGGGACTGCCAATGAAATTCCTGTAACTGCTCCGCCTCCGCAGCCAAAGAAAGAAGAAGAAAATGCTTCAAACGGTATTGAAATCGAGATGTATCCTGGTGGGGAGGAAACTGCTGGTGGAGGATGGCACAGACACAGTGGAATGAGACTTGGTCTGAGAGATAATCCTGGTTTTGGTTTGTATCCTTTATCTCTCCTTTTGTTTATTTCTTTTTTTTTTTTTTTTTTTTTTTTTGCCTTATCATTATTTCCTTTTCTAATAGATGTTTCTTCGATTTCATTTATATGTTAATAATAGGTATTTTATATAGAAATGAAACAACTGTTCTATTAGCCTTCAAGATGGATGAAATATTGTTCTCTAGATATGAGAAACATTGGCCGTGTATGACGGGCAAGGAAGCTACACAAGATTATGAATGTAGGCTGTAGCTGTTAATTTAGAAACCAAATTCGTTAGTAGACAAAGATCAGTTGTTAATATTTATTTGCATAACTAGAACATGAAAGAGCTAATAAGTTCTGAATTCCTTGTTTGTCTTATTTCTCTAATTTCATGGCTGACTGTGATGGATGCAGATTAAAGGTCCAGTAAAAAAATGGATGAGAGGAAAATTATCATGCAGGACAAACTTGAGAATATCATCCTTCCTGCATAAGACAATATAGAATTGGCATGCTAGATCTTGTTGACTTTCACGCTCATGTTCATCAGTGTTCTCTAATTTAGAGCAATTTTGCAAAGTCTAGTCTAATTACAAGATGTGAGACAGACAAGTTTTTCATTTCAGTTAAAGCGACTACTATCTCGTTGTGAAACATATGTGCTTGTTTTTACAGTTCTTACATATTGACTGATCAATATGTCCCGTTATTATCTGTAACTATGCTTCTAGGCCTTCGAAAGTTGCCAGGCCTAATTTATGCCACAAGTTGTAGGAATTATTATTAGCCTTGTTATGTTCGAGAATAAAGACCCAAGTTTTAGTTATATTTCAATTTAGGTAACAACTTTGATTCTTCAAGGTCATGACAGGTTGCAATGCTGCAGATTCTAATGTATTTTTCAGAATAATAGGATTTTTCCGTCTTGTAGTGCAATTTCTTTTGGGTTCTCATGAGATTTCCAGAAATCATTTCTTCTCCCTGATCCTTATTTTTTGTGTATCTGCAGTGCCCCTCATGTATTATGGCCTGCAACACTATTTGTCACTGGCTGGCTCACTGATTTTCATCCCATTGATCATCGTGCCAGCCATGGGTGGATCAGATGTAAGCATTGATTTCTCATGAATATCTTGATGTCTTATGTACTTCAAGAATGGATTTGACAGAGCTTTATTATTGATATTTCATTCTTTACATAAATTATGACAGAAAGATATTGCTACAGTGATTTCTACAATGTTGCTTATCTCTGGCATAACAACAATACTGCATTCCTACTTTGGCACCAGACTTCCATTAGTTCAAGGGAGTTCATTTGTGCATTTAGCACCAGCATTAGTTATCATAAATGCAAAGGAGTATCGGAATCTCTCAGAAAATGTAAGTTCGTCACAAGGGAAAAAATCTTAAGTCCTATATCTTTCAGTTTTAAGCTTGTTTAGCTTCAGCACAGATGTGTTTCAAAATGCCAAATTCCTATTACCCTTAGCATACAACATTTTCTTTCATTTCTGGATGCTAAAGATCAAAGATAATATATAATGTTAGACCTCTGATTAAATGAATTTGTGAGAATTAGGGTGATTATTCTTCTGATACTTCTTTTGCCTGTTTCAAGCATCAGGGAGACATGCAGTTCATGATAATCTTATTGTACAGTTGATTTATGATTACATTAACTGCAGAAATTCAGACACATAATGAGGGAGCTCCAGGGGGCCATAATTGTTGGTTCACTATTCCAAAGTGTCTTGGGATTCACTGGTTTAATGACCCTTATTCTTAGGTAAGCAAAGACGATGCCTGCAATTTCCCTTATTCTAGTGCATCTCCACAGATGTTAATGCTTTTCCTGTTATTCATTACATTCATGTTAGATACATTGCTCATAAGCCACTATCTTGATACATAATGCAGAGCTGAATAGGACATTTTTTCTTTTAGTGCCTAATAATGTTTGTATATGCTAAATGGAAAAATTCTGTAGTAGCAAAGAAGATTTAGATACGTTCTATTAACATCTGTTAAATTTGTTGTTTTTTTTAATAAACTGAACAAATCATTGCCAAAAGCATCATACATTTCAGAAGAGATCGCGTAATTCTTTCTTGTTCTACTCATGTCTTGCAGATTGATAAATCCTGTTGTGGTTGCACCAACTGTTGCTGCAGTGGGTTTAGCATTTTTTAGCTATGGTTTTCCACAAGCTGGTAGTTGTGTGGAAATTAGCATTCCTTTGATACTATTGGTTCTTATATTCAGTCTGGTAAGTGATAGTCCCTAAATATTCAATCTCACTATATAAAGTGTTTTATGTTTATGAGTTTGTCCTTGCATAAAATAGTCTTATTTTAGTGTAGAAGTCCATGCTAGTTCATTAAACATTTATCATTCAAGTTTCTACCGTTTCAAGGATATGTTCTCTATTTATGTTTCCACCTTTTTTAGTATCTTCGAGGAATATCAATCTTTGGACATCGTTTATTCCGAATTTATGCGGTATGTTTCTTTTTCTTTTCTATTCATTGACCTTAGTTGAAAATGCTGTTATCATAACTTGATCAATCTTGCTGACATTTTTTGGTCAGTGCAGGTCCCCTTGAGTGTCGTGATTATATGGACATATGCTTTCTTTTTGACAGCTGGTGGAGCATATAACTATGAAGGATGCAGCACTGACATACCCAGTTCAAATATTTTAATTGGTGCATGTAGAAAGCATGCATATACAATGCAGCATTGCAGGACTGATGTTTCTAATGCATGGAGAACTTCTGCGTGGGTCAGGATTCCCTACCCTCTGCAATGGGGTGCCCCCATCTTCCATCTAAGGACCTCCTTGATCATGATAATTGTGTCACTGGTGGCATCAGTGGATTCGGTTAGTAGCTTCCATTACAAATGAACTCATAGCATTAAAATTCCTTTGTGTTACTAAATAAAATTTATTTTCATATCTTTTTCTTCCACAATTTTCATTAATCCTCAAACTTCTCGTTATAGTCCCTATTGTTCAGAAGTTACAAACAGGCACAACACAGTGCAGAAGGGTGCTTCTATTACTTCATTTTCTATCATTTTATTTTGTACCAGCAAAATCACTCAAAACTCAATTTTTGTTTCAACAAGGTCACTACAGCTAAATTGTGGTTACATTTTGGGCATAATATCCATGTAATATTTTTTTTTTGTGAGATAGATGTCCACGGTTAAACTAGTCATAGGACTTTCCCACTTCATTAAAAAGTTTCTAACTCTCAACAAAAAAATTGCCAATAATGACATTACTGAAACAAATTAAAATTGAAATTCTGTCACCATCCCAAAATATAATGATAGGCGTAATGACCCCAAGAAATATTGTAGTGACACTGATGCAAATGCGCAAATGCCACAGGTTGGAACATATCACTCTACATCCTTGCTAGTTAATTCAAAGCCTCCAACCCCAGGAATTGTCAGCAGAGGAATTGCATTGGAGGGCTTCTGCAGTATATTGGCTGGTCTTTGGGGTTCAGGCACTGGTTCAACCACCTTGACAGAAAATATTCATACAGTCAATGTAACAAAGGTGGCTAATCGGAGGGTTGTTGTTCTTGGAGCAGCTTTCCTGATCCTCTTCTCATTTGTAGGTAGGCTCCTTGAACTAAAAAACAAAAAACTCCAAGATATTTGTTTCCTTTAACTCAGAGTAACAATTGAATCTTTCTAACTAGTGTTGTTCTTTTTTAGTTATCTTTGTAAAATAAATCAAACCAAATAATAAATTGTATATAGATTGATTTTAATTTGTTAGTATATGAAAAAACTTGATATCAATGGCATGAAAAAGAGAATAATAATAAAACTACAAATGTATAGTATTTCATTTTTCAATAAAAGAAACCTGAAAAACATCAATTTTATTTACAACAAAGCCTTTTTAGGGGGTGTTTGGAATTGCTGTTGGTTGTTCTAAAACAAGTTTTGAATTTTTTTATTTACTTGACTAATTTATTTTAATTTTTTATAAATTGTTTTTTCCAAACCTACTTTTGAAAGAAACATCTATTTACCTGTTTCTACCAAAAGCAGTTTTCAAAACTCAAAAAAAATTAAAAACATCAAATTTTTTTTCCGAAAAACGCTTTTCCGAAACTCAATACCAAACAGGGCCTTAATTACAAGTAAGAAAATCAAATAAGAATCCTAGTCATTTTTAATATTTAAAGCCCAAAAAAATGGTTGTTTGCCTCATACTGTCTTTAAAAACCACATTAAACCATATTGTTATAGTTAAATTCATTTCTGTTTCATTGTTTAAATAGTTGAGTTTCAGTTTGAAAGTTTTATTAACAGTACTTTTTCATAAAAAAATTAAAAACACCAATTTTTTTTCCAAAAATGCGCTTTTTCGAAACTTAATGCCAAACAGGGCCTTAATTACAGATAAGAAAATCAAATAAGAATCCTAGTCATTTTTAATATTTAAAGCCCAAAAAAATAGTTGTTTGCCTCATACTATTTTTAAAAACCACATTAAACCATATTGTTATAGTTAAATTCATTTCTATTTCATTGTTTAAATAGTTGAGTTTCAGTTTGAAAGTTTTATTAACAGTACTTTTTCATCTTTGTCCCAAAATTTTTTTAAACTGCTTTAAACTGGACTCTGAACACCCTTAATTTTAACTAGTACTAAGCAGAGGGAGAATCAACAAAGATAGAGGACCCAGGAAATATAAAAGCATAGCAAACAATTGTTCCATCAACCAAACTACCTTGAATTGCTAAAATCTGCAAATGTACAAACCGAAAGCTGTAAGTCCAACTTTAAACATCAAACTCTTGATAGACCATCCTCTTTATGGACTTGTTTATGTAGCATCCTCACTAAAGAATTGGAAAGCAACCATCAACTCTTTGAGATTCCACCTTTTTGTCATAAGACTATTACCAATTTCCTTGGCCCCTTGACTTCTCAAAACTATCCTTCGTTGCTTCTTTCGGTGCACCTCTATTTCTCAAAAACGAGAAAACTTCATCTATTCGGAGAGTGATGAAGGATAAAGATAGAACTAAGGCCACATCCAAAGTAACTGAGGAAATCGAGAAAAGAATGAGAAAAAAGGATCTTGCTGGTGGTTTGCATACCAGCAACGCCAAAGAGGCTTTGGCTAGAGAGGGGCAAGATCAAAGAGGACTAGACAGAGGTGAAAATTGTGTATCATCCAATATTTTGGTGAAATGCTTCCCAATGAATCATCTTTCTTCATGGATGCTTGCTGAAAAGTGAAAGGTGCAGTGACAACTGACAAGGCTAGATCTGAAAAAGGATTTTTCTGTTGTAACGTGTTTAATTAGTATGCATAAATGGATAGGTCCAGCGAGGTTTCCAGTGAAATTTATAAGTAATGCTTTTGTGGAAATTGACTGTTCAAGAAATCTATAGCATCCTCTTCTGGTACATTCTGTATAATCAAATCCTGCATTGGCACATAGAAGTCATCTATGCTGCATGTATTTTTGAGTCTGCTAATAAATTTGATACCGAGTAACAATTCCAAAAATACTCAGTGGCAGATGCATTAAATTAGTGTCTTAGAAATATTATATCAAGTTATTTATTGCCTTCCATGTGGTAACGATATCTTAAATTTGACTTAATAGGAAAGGTAGGTGCCATTCTTGCATCTATACCACTGGCGTTAGCTGCTTCCATACTTTGCTTCATGTGGGGCCTTATTGTGGCTCTAGGTCTCTCAAATTTGCAGTACAGTCAAGCAGCGAGTTTTAGAAATATCGCAATAGTAGGTGTTTCACTGTTCCTTGGTATGTCAGTTCCTGCTTATTTTCAACAGTATCAACCTGAATCTAGCTTGATTCTACCGAGTTATTTAGTTCCATATGCAGCAGCATCAAATGGACCAGTGCATACCAGCAGTAAACAAGTATGCCCTTGTTACAATTTCATTTTTAAGCAAAATGCAAGAAATTTATATAGATTTCCTCTCCTGTTTGATACAATCATGCATTTGCATCTCTGTTTTTCCTTCTTCCTCAGTGATATTGATAGTTTGATTTTTTTTTTCCTTTTTTTTTTTTCTTTATCATCAGTTTGATTTTTTTTCCTTTTTTTTTTCTTCTTTATGCATCAGTTTGATTTTGCAGTAAATGCACTCATGTCCTTGAACATGGTGGTGACTCTCTTGGTAGCATTTGTGCTCGATAACACTGTTCCTGGTGCCCAACAAGAAAGAGGAGTGTATATATGGTCACATCCGGAAGACTTGGCTACTGATCCATCTCTACATGCAGATTATGCTGTGCCAAGTAAACTTTCCTGGTTCTTCTGTTCAAGATGTTTGCATACATAAAGTTAATGTTCTTCGAGAAAGTGGTTTGTTGCATTACTTTTAGCAGACTGCAGCATATGCTTATGGGCAGCTGTGTAAGTTCCTAGGATGATATATTGTTTTCTTAGATTGGGGCCACAAAATTTAGAAACGATGCAGCACACATAGAATTAGTAATCTATACCTTTAATCACTAAAATCAGTGACGTTGTATTTTGTAATGGAAAGAAAATGTTTGAATTCACATTATATCAATAGTTGAAACATTCTTTATAGAATCATTGTTGATAATGTATCCTCTGTTGCATTTAAGAGACAACAGATAGATTTATAGAATCGGAGTAGCATAGCCTTCGCAGCATTCTATTTGCAAGTAGAATCCTAAACTTGAATTATCAAAAACTTGGCAGGAGGGGGTTTAGGAGGTTTTTTGAGCCCATGTTGATCGTTTCAAAAAAGCTGTTTTCATCTCATTTTCCGAGTAGAATCATAAACTTGAATTGTCAGAAACTAAGTCATTGTAGTGCTAAACTGTATCCTGCTCTTGCATGTTAAAAAAGAAAAGAAAGAATGATTATTTTCATTATCAGATGAAGTAAATACATTATCAACGATTCTCATATTAGGCAGAGGGAGTGGATTTCTTGTTATGCCACTCTTGAATGAGGGAACGAAGAGTGTGATTAGGAGTGAGGAATGTGTGCTTAAGCTTTAAGTTAGTCATTGGTGAAGTTTCGCGTCCCATCTTTAACCATTCTTCTATGGCTTCTAACTCGTAAGAAAATCCATCTGCTGCTACATGAGGATTTTTCATTACATCCTGCATTCATCATCACAACATTGCATTAGTATAATATGCAACAGACAGTAATTTCGAATTGTAACCGTTGCAATAAAATACTTGAACTGTTGCAATGACTTAGATTGCAAGAGCAAATGCAGCTGCAGCAGCCAGTAGGTATTTTTGTGATAGTGTATATTAATCTCATGCAAAAAGTTTTTCTTTGCAAAGGGAGAGAGGACTTACCTGAAATATAGGGCAAAGGAAAATACCAGGGATTTCACTTGGCTGTTGCTGTTCATCTACAGCCTCACACCCACCTTTAGCAACTATCTCACCAGTTTTCTTATTTACCCCATCAAGCTCTTCCATTACTTGTGCCATACTGATATATGTGTCGGACCCGTGGTACAGGCATTTCATTGCTATCCCAACAAGTTCCTCAGCCAACTCCAACGGCCAATTTCCTGCCATCTCATCTAAAACCCCAACCAGAGCTGTCCAATCCATTTTCATGGACTCTCCGATAAGCCCGGCCCAGTTTCTCCTTGTCAAAAGATTCAATAATACAACTCCAAATGCCCGAATATCAGACCCAACGTCGCCTTTATCATGGCTTAGATTCATTCCAAATCCATTTATCTTAGCTACAAGATTGCGGTCTAAGAAGATGTTTGATGTGGTCAAATGACCATGAATTATGGGGCTGGGCTTAGCATGGTGTAGATAGCTCAGACCCGAACATACCTCGTGGGCTATCCGGACTCTATCGTGCCATTTGAGAGCCCAGTTTCTCTTTCTATGAATTCTTTGAGAAGGAAACAATTTCTCCCTTAAGCTTCTGTTGTGCATATATTCAAAAATGATGCATTTTTGTTCAGAGCAGAAGCCAACTATGCCAACCAAATGTGGGTGTCTAATGTTACTGAGGGCCTTTACCTGCATTTTTTATTTAACAAGATATGACTGTAGCCTTTGTTTAGTTAAAAACTAGATATGCATTAGTATTATTACCTTGGCAATAAAATCTTCTTGAGACAATCCATTATCAGAAGTCAGCATTTTGATTGCAACGGTCGAATTATGAATGCGTCCTCGATATACATTTGTCCAATCGCTACCGGATTTCAATCTCAGAGACTCTGAAAAATTATCAGTAGCCAATCTGATATCCTCTGCAATGTACTCCCTATAGCCACAAGTTAATTCATTATGCTTTGATACCATTCCTATTGCATCCTTTTCTTTACAGAACTCGATTCTACGTTGAAGAACATCTCTTTGTCGACGTAGTTCTTCAATCTCTCTCACCATTTCTGCTCTTGCAATGACCGCCTTCTGTAATTGAGTCTCCCCTTGTAATCTGGCCATAGTTGATAATTGGAGCTTGTTTGAGAGCTCCGATTGGAGTTCAACAAGTGACTTTAGCCTACTTTTGTTTTCTGCAATATCACTCCTGATTTCTTGAATCTGTTCTTTCTCAATATCCAATCTTTTCTTCAACTCTCTTCGATTTGCAACCTCTTCTCTTTTCTTAGCTTCAAGTTCCTCAACCTGATAAAAATGAACCACTCCTTTTTAGTAAGGAACCAAATCAAAAATAAGAAAATAAAGAACATTATGAAAGAAAAAGCTCCATATTACCCTGCTATTGCATAAACTCATTGCCCATTCAGCTTTTGCAGACCTTTCTGCGTTGGCCTTCGTTTCTTCATTCTTCAACCGAATTGTTTTCCAGGCATCGCCTATTCTACTTCTCATATTTTCCATTTTTGCTGCCACAGTCTGACTTGTTACAAAATTTTAACATTAGTAAATTTCCACTAACAAGAAAATGGTTGGGGGTGAGGGAATGGGATAGTTGGAAAATTTAAGGAGAAAAGAGGGAATGCAAAAATCCTTGGACAGAATAGAAACAAGCAAGAATAAGATAACAGCATTACCAAATCAAGCATCCAAACATCCCTAAATCCGTAAACCCATCACTGCCAAGAGACTTCCAAGAGTATTATGACAAGCCAATAGAATCAAAAAGAAGGATAAGAAAGAAAATATTGGAAAGCCAAAGTGGACTAGTTGAACCTAAACCTCCATTACTAAATAATAAACAAAGATTTCAAGGCCACATATTCAAAAATATCTGTCACATACAAATTTACTAATAAAAGATGGCTAAAAAGAAATATTTTTTTTTTCATTGTTTGAAAGCTAAGTGAAGTGGACCATTTGAGCTTGACATCAATATAATTTTCCAACTTCATTCAGAAAATATCTGTGATATTTGCTTACCAAGGTAGAATCAGCTGATTCCGGCACACCTCCTTCTAATGAACCAGCCTGCAAGATATCCTTCTCTTCTTCACAAATTTCTTCATCCAAATTCAAGGACAGCAAATGTTCATAATAATTTTGAATCTCTAGAAAACAATTCTCCCACTGATTTTGCAAATCGAGCAAATCCAGGCCTTTTGATGAAGCAGAAGGACGATTTGAGCTCCTCCCTATAGACCACAGCCAACTTTTTTTGATACCCTTTCTTGCTATAGTTAGTCGTTGATCATCCTCCATTGCAGCTTCTTCGTTTTCTTCTTTATGGAATACCAAATTCCCCCCACATATTACGAAAAAATCACAAAAATTCGGTTTATGCTGATGGATGTAGTATGATCCACTGATTGCATTCTTTGATCTCCTATAGAAAAACAGAACAAAAAAAATTTCAAAACAGCCCAAAAAAAGACATAAATTAAGAGAAATTTTCCATACCATGGTGTAGACTTCATGACTGTTAATCCCATGACCAATTTGGTTATCTTGTGTCTTGAGATTAAGTCTACCATGACGTTATGAATGGGTTCATCAGATTTCTCAACTTCCATGATTTCAGCTTTTACCTATAAAATTATAATCCAAAATTTCTACAACTATCAGAACAAATTCAAGAAAGTATTGAAACTGAATTCAAGCAATCATCAAAGAAAAGAAAGCAACCAAGTCTGCCACAGTGGCAGTGACATGTAAATCTCCCTCTCCAGACTCGGATTCGAGCTTCCTACAGACCAAAAAAGAAAAGAAAGCAACCAAACCTTACCTTTCCACAGAAAGCTATATACTTGGAAAGCAACTTGTCTATCTTTTCTTTTTCATACTTCCTAAGAACTTGCACCTTTTCTTCGCTCACAGAACTTGCAGGCAGCTTTCCAACTTAAAAAAAAAAAAGGGTTGAAAGAGAATTTTTATAATAAACTTTTTTAAAAAATATGATCATAAAACTTACATGGCGTATAAACAAAATCCATGGAAATGTTACAGGTGAGATTGAGAATGACTACGGAGATTGGATTTGGTTTCCATTTCTTTAGTGTCCAATCCAAAGTCTTGAACCCATCTTGTAAATCATTCCCAAGAACAACATAAACCTTCTCCACATGAGAATCCATTGTTTACTTGTAATCAATCAGCTTTTACCATAAGAACCAACTAAATCAAATACTAAGCTTAATCATTGATTAAGGGCAAATCCCATCAAACAGGAGAGTTGCTGGGCAAGAAAATTCAACGCGTCTGAGCGAAAATTTCGATGAAAAGAGAAGGAAGGTTGAAAGTTTTTCCAAAAACAAATTGCTAGACTTAAATAAATGTTTGGAATTACCGTCAATGTGATTTTTTTTTAAATTTAATTGGCTGTTTTTTTTTAAATTTTTATAAATTATTTTTTTATTATATTTTTCTGAAAAAAAAAAATCACTTACATCTTTTTATTAAAAATAAATTTCAAAAATAAAAAAAATGAAAAAAAAAATTTTTTTTTGTAAAGTATTTTTTCAATTGATATTAAAAGTTTTCAAAGATTGGGACGGCAAATTTGGACTTTTTTTTATGAGATGAAACGCAATTTTGGACTTATTTGTATGGCGTAGTAGGAAATTTTTTTTTTATTTTTATATATGGGAATGGAGTCATCTTCTTTTGCGTATGCATTTTCAATCATTTGGTAATTTTTTTTATACAAGAGATCTGACTAGTCTCAATTAAAAAATTCAAAAATTAAATTCGATTGAGGTTTTTTTTTTTAATATAGAAAGATTATAGCTATTCAAATTCGATTAAGTTCGAATATATTTAAATACGAAAAGTATAACAATAATTTAGTAAATAACAAAAAAATTAAATATTCAATTAAGCTACGAGCCTTGTAAGTTGGATATTGTGATAATTGAGCTTGAGTCGACAAACTATTCTAACTATTCTAATTCGAACTCAACTCAATTAATTTCAAGTTGAATTTGAATATTTTATGAATCTAAGTTCGAATAATTCACGAATAGCTTAACATGTTTATATCCCTAAATCTAACTGGAAATTGGAATTCTTATAATCCTCCTCATTAATGCCACAAAACTAAAGTTTATTGGTTCAAGTATCTAGTAATTTTAGCAATACTTTATTAATCTGATGCTTCATAGTTATGAGGAGAACATGGAGAATCATATATAATTATATATTGTGTAATTACTAATTACATTGAACAAAACTTATGTAATTGCAATTGTATTATAAGTAATGATCCATCCACGCTTCATATTATGAGTAAACAAATCATATTTTATATTAAATTAAAAAAAGTTACTAATTATTATTATTTAAAATAATTTAATTAAATTAATGAAATTGTATTTATGTTTTTTCTTTTCTAATTTTATTATTAATCAATTAAACTAATTGAAAGAAAAATGAAAGAAATGTAGATGAGAGCAATTTTAAAAAAGAAAAAACAAATTAAATTTCTAAATTAAAATAAGAAAAGTAAGTTCAATTATAAAGAGAAAGCATATTTAAATTTTCTAAATTGATAGAATAGGAAAATTAATATAATTGGAGAAAAATAGAAATTTCAATTTGTTAATCAATTGAAAAATTATAGAAAATAATTTAAAAAGAAAAAAAGCAATTATCTCGTAACAAAGAGAGTGCTTAACATTTAACCCAGATGCCTCCCTCCACTGGGTGACAGGCATCCTGCGGGTGGTGGGTTAATTGGAGATTATTTTTTTTATTAATATTGGTTGTTGGACAGAAATTAAAGTTAGCAATTAAGTCAAAGTTTGAATTTTGTGGTGATGGAATGTGATAATGAAATGGTAGTGAATATGATCCTGTAGTTCGGATGTGAACAATCTTCCATGCATGATCAATC